>JAKUCM010003553.1:0-56813 GCA_023374145.1 Lepidium sativum
TTCAACCTTCAAAACCAAATTATAGAATCAAAGATTGGATTTTTCGATGTTGGGTTGAAGTAAAAAAAGCTGAATTTGTAGTTTACCTTAAGGTTGAAGGAATAAGAGACAGAGGAATGAGACACAGAGACAATATTGAGATGAAGAATAGTAAGTTGAAGTTTTTCGAGTGAAATGATTCCTTTAAGAATTTGTCCTTGTTTCTTCAGACATTGAACTTTAAGATTGATGTGGTTTTGTATCATTGTGACTTCGATTTTGGGGGTGAAAGTTCCATCTTCATAGAGATGATCATTTGCGTTTTCTACTTGTTGTGTTCCCTTTTGTGATTCAAGAGATTGTATGGTTTGCTCAAGGACCTTCACGTAGTTTATTGCTCCTCCTACAATGGAAGCTTGGTCTCCCTGCAGGACAAATTAAAGGGATTTTAACGATGTTTTGATGCTAAAGGTTGAAACTTTTCATGTATGTTGTTGTTATTTACTCGTTGGATGTAGGAAGGTGGAAGAAGAGCTCGAAGTGAGTTTATATGTTCATTCATTTGACGCCGTCGATTTCTTTCAACAGCAATGTGATTCATTCTTTGATTCTCGATTTCTTCAATGTTTTTACTTGGTTTAGTTTTCCTCCTCTTTCTCTTTTCTCTAGTAGTTTCTTGAGGCAACAAGTGGCTGAGTTTGCGTTTTCGTTTTGAGTTTGCAGTGAGTGGTGATGAAGAAGAGGAAGGGAAAATCATGTTTACTTGGCTTGACAAAGCTTGATTTGCTCCTTCAATGGATGATGCTGAAATTGGGTTCTGATAGAAGCCTTTAGTCTCTGATTGAACTGGTGAATAGGATTCTGGATAGCTTTCGAGTTCCCAAGGCATTTTGAGAGAGTGAAGAGACAATAGCGTTAGAAAGTTTGGGTCTTCACTTTGCAGCATCTGTAGAAATGGAACTGTATTTTCTACGCTTTCTTCTTCTTTTAAGGCAAAGCTTTGAGTCTCTGCATATCCTTGAACTTCTATGCTTCTTCTTACATCGAATTTTCGATCCAAAGACTACAAGAAAGACACACGAGTGAGATGTTATTTAGGTCTAGTGTGGGTTTGTTTGGGACTTGGTGAGTTAGTACAGAGATGAACAAAAGTAGAAGTAAAAATGGAATGTTTTCAAAGAGAGAGAACCCAAAAATGATTGCAGAATAGTTATTGGTCTATGAAACAAACAGCAAAAGCATTAAATGCAAAGCATTTGGACTAATTAAGAGCAAGTAAATGCAAGTCATGTCTCCGAGTACAGAAAAAATGATTCAAGAGAAGAGAAACACATGTAAAAGCTTTCAAAATTAAGCAAAAGACACATACACAGGGGTTGATATGTCCTTGGAACCTCGCCATTTGAGAGCTCTTGTTTGGTATGTAATGTAATGAGGACTGAGTAATAATAAATGCTAAGAATCACCAAAAATGCAGAAGTGGAAACTTATGTATTCTCTTCTGATTCTGAGTCTAGACTTGTAACTGTTAGCTTTATATAGACCAGTAGAGTGGACATAGAGGAGCTGTAAAAATACAAAGAGTTAAGAAAATAGATGTATTTGGGTAAGCTGTAAGAGTTGTTGAAGCTGAGCATAGCAGATGAAAGAGAGAGAGATTATTGGTGGAGGCAGTTTTGTTTGGAAGTGAAGACAGAGACTTTGTGGGGACAATTCTAAATTTACACAGAAGAAGAAGGTAAAAAGAGACATATCATGGGTTAGAGAGCTTCCATTGGGATTGTTGTGTCATCTTTCTCATGATGTCTCAATCATCTTTTCTTCACTATTCTCATACCATACCATACATTATTACACAACACAATTTCTTTTCTTCAAAGGCTCAAAAAGGCTAAAACTTACTATTATGCATCCATCTATCCATCATGTCCTAATGATTTACACCAGTTAAGAGCTTCTAATAGATTTAAGCAAGTATGAAGATTTTGTCTTTTACTTTGCAACCAATACACATATGTATATATGCATGTCCACATGGATGTGGCTCTGTGATAGTACTGAAATTTAGGAAGGTAATAATGTATCAAGGTAATGTCTTATTCTGGGTTCGAGTATCCCTGAAACCAATGTCACATTTACACGCGACATCATGATATTCACATAGCTCCCTAACCTAAGATTAGTCAAATGTCATAGTTCGTGGATCCCTTGAACTAGTTCGAGAGAAAAATCTCTGGTTAGAATTGAGCTATCATTGTTTTAATTAAACCAGATTATATGCATTATTAAAAAAAGAAGTACATATGTATGAAATGCCTTGGCTGCTACGGCATTGAACAGTGATTGTCCTATAAAGTGTCCCAATTTTGTCTGAAATCTCACTCCTAATGGGTAAATTCATATCTGATCTCACAATATTGGAAACAAACAAACAAAAGATTCTGCCTTTACATAGATAATGAAGACCTTAGAAACCTTATCACCAAATTTAAACTCCAATATCAATTGTGTACTGGATATGGTTGTTAAACTGTCACACACGAGCTATGTTTACTTGCTTTCAGGACAAAATATGCCCCACTATTTTCGGTAGGCATATTCTCAAAGTTCAAGCCTAAACTTGTTTAGTAACTTAACACAAAGCCTTAATCTCAAATCAAGTTATGTCCTTTTAATTATCTATTTCAAGACAAGACATAAGGACCTTATTCAAACAACAATGACATATATCACAACAGAGAAACCGAGAAAGCGAAAACAGATGGAAATTTGATCATGAAATGACAGTAAAACCGGAGAAACAAAACCGGTTTAACGCTCGATTTGTATGGTAACGTGACTGATACGATAGTCTTTCCAGATGTAATCAATCACTTCTGGTCGAACCTTAACATGATAAGAAAACAGAGCTTTTCCAACTGTAATTGCCCAAATATGAAGCTCATGAACATCCACAACTTCTTCAATTTCCATTGATCCCTTTTTAAACTGCCTCGAATCGATCTCTCTCTCGGTGCACTCTCCATTAAAACTTCAATTATGTTTCTGACGACTTTAATGGTTGACCCTAAAACAATCACTGAAAAGACTAACGTGCAGATCAAGTCAATTACTTTCCATTTAGGGTTATACCAAAGCAAACCACCGCCAATCATTACTCCAATGCTTTGCATTAAGTCCCCAAGAACATGAAGATAAGCTCCTTGCACATTAATGTTCCTCCCTTCCTTTGATTTCTCCAACAATTTCTGACTGTGCCTATGACCATGATCATGACTGTGACTGTGATTGTGACCATGATCATGACCAAGCACAACAATCATTAAGATGTTTACAACAAAACCAAAAGCAGCAACAAGGACCATAAAAAAACCATCAACATCATCATTAATCTCTTGAACAAGTAGTTACAACTTCATAAATCAAAATCCCAGTGAGTAACCAAATGAGTTGGATTGAAACAAGAGCACCCAAAATCTCAATCCCGAAGAATCCATAACTATGTCGTGGATTAGCATCCCAAGAAGAAGCCCATAAAGAGAGCATAGAGATTGCAAAAGCAGCAACATCAGTAAGTAAATGAGCTGCATCAGTTAATATAGCCAAACTATTAGCTTTTATACCACCAACAACTTCAATACTCATGAACAAAAGACAGAACACCACTGTTGATTATACTTACTAATCGTAACTCAGAGATTGATCTGTATCTAAATGAACACACAAGAATTTGTTAACCCAATTTGTGACCTTGTCACTACGTCTGGGGTGGAATCAACTCTCCACAATCCACTATAAGAAAGGTTTACAACACACACGACGTTTCTAACTTGTCTGTGGGTTTGATTACAGGAACAACAACTATAAGAAAGAATAACAAGACTGAGAAGAGGTCTTCCGAGCAACACTTCTTGGATGGAAAGATTCAGAAGACGATTCCGTTGAAGAAATCTCTGAAGATCCAAGCCACGAACGAAGCTTGACCTTGAAGCTCGTAATCTATCTCTCTCTCTCTCTGGATTCATCGCACCAGTTTCTCTAACTCCCTCTGTTTCTGTTAAATCCTCTGTTATCACATTGGAGAAGACGAAGAAGCTACACTTTGTATTATACCCGAAAACAAAAAACACTTGGGCTTGGCCCACTTATTCTTCTTCGAAAAATTTACCAAATGCTAGTCTGGCCCATGAGTGGCCCAAATTATTTGTAGGCTGAAAGTTGGTCAACGATCCACAAATCTCCACCTTGACCATCTTCAGACAAAACCCTAACATATCAGAACCTTTCCACTTCTTTCATTTCTTGTCCTTTTTAAAAAAACGAAGACAAAGCGGCGAAGCCCTGAATGAATTTTTCACGAAGCTCTTGATGAAGAAATTCCAGATTCATCGGTGTTTTCCAGTCATTGGCGTACCTGATCGAGTTGCTAACTTCGATTTATGACTCCTCTAGTAAGTTCACTGAACCGATTCTCAGTCAATATACTTATCTTCTTCGATAACCCTTACAAAAAAAACATCCTTCCTTGACTTCTTTGTTCTTTTATACCTTAGATAGAACACTTCATGAGCTCCACCTAAAAAAATAGCTCATAAACTCCACCTGAGCCGAACTTACTTGATTTCCTTTTAAGGAAATATCATGTCAATTTTCCTGGGACCTAATCTTAAAGACGATTAGGATCCCTTGTTCCTCTCAGGTAACTCTCTGTTAATACTTACTGATTTACCCAAAAAAATTAGTACTAGTGACCTTTGACTTGTACAAACTCGCTTCCTTTTTCTTTGTCCCTGCGTTATAAAATGGTATAATCAGTCAGAGATGTCACTTGATGCCGAGGACTTGAATCAAAACAGATTCACCAGCTCACTGAAGAGCTGGAACTTGTTACCAGGTACTGTTTTTGTCAAAAAATCTGCCGGATTTTCCGTTGTGTGAACTTTGTTTAAAGACATTACACCATCTGATACTAGATCTCTGATGAAATGATACCTAGTATCAATGTGTTTAGTTCTCTCATGATGCACTGCATTCTTAGCTAAAGCAATCACACTGAATCACAACCAATTGAAACCTTAAAATTTTGAAAACCCAATTCTGAAATAATCCCTTTAATCCACACTGCTTCTTTCCCTGCTAGAGACAAAGCCATGTATTCTGCCTCAGTAGTGGACAAAGCTACAACAGATTGTAAACAAGATTTCCATGAAATTGTGTTGCCCCCAACTTTAAACACAAAACCTGTAACTGATCAGCGTCTGTCCAAGTCTGTAGCATAGTCTGAGTCTGAAAAACCTTCAACATTAAAATGTGAATGTCTCTTGAAAGTTAAACCTTGATTATAGGCTCCTTTAACATATCTCAGTATCCAATTAACGGCTAACCAGTGTTGTTTTCCTGGTTCTGACATAAACCTACTGCAAAACTAAGGTCAAGACGCGACCCAATCATTGCATACATTAAGCTACCAACTATACTTGAATAGGGTTTATCTCTCATGTATAGTTGCTTTTCGTCTATTTCTTCTGGATATAGAGCTCTTAGTTTGAAGTGTGATGCAGTTGGAGTAACCACTGACTTACTTTCAAACATATTGAAGGTTTTTAAAACCTTTTCCAAATAGCTTGACTGAGAAAGAACTAAAGTTCCTTTCTCCCTGTCTCGTAGAATATCCATTCCTAGAATTCTTGAGGTCTTCCCCAAATCCTTCATTTCAAACTCGTTGTTCAAACCTTTCTTTCAGATCTTTGATAGCCAGCTTATTTCCTGAAGCAATAAGCATATCATCCACATATAAAAGTAAGAAAATAGCTTTATTTGTCCCTGGATCTTTCAGATACACACACGGGTCAAAACTACTTCTCTTAAACTTCTGTTCCTTCATGAAAGTATCAAATCTTAGATTCCATTGTCTAGGGCTTTGTTTTAATCCGTACAATGATCTTTTGAGTAAGCAGACCTTTCCTTGATTTTTTCTTTGAATGAAGCCTTCATGTTGATCCATTAATATTCTCTCATCTAGCTTACCATGTAAGAACGCAGTCTTAACATCCATCTGTTCCAAATCATAATCTAGATTTACCACTAGAGATAGAATGAGTCTAATAGAAACATGCTTGACCACTGGAGAGAAAATTTCGTTGTAGTCAACACCTTCCTTTTGAGAGAAACCTTTAGCAACCAACCTGGCCTTGTACCTTTTTGCCTCAACACCTGGTATTCCAGGTTTTAGTTTATAGATCCATCTACATCCCACAAGTTTCTGCTTGTCAGGTTTTTGAATTAGAATCCACGTCTCATTTTTCTTCAGAGAATCCATTTCTTCTTCCATGGCTCTTTCCCACTGTTTCCATTTAGAACTCCTTCTTGCCTCTTCATAGGTCTTAGGCTCTTCTATAGTTATATCATCCACAGCTGATAATGCATAACCTACAAAATCAGATTCTTCATATCTTGAAGGTGGTCTTATATTTTCTCTTCTACCCCTGTCTCTTGCTAACAAGTATTCTCCTAGGTCTTCAGATGATGAGGAACCTGGTTCCGACTGTTCTGCTTCATATTCATTTGAACCATTAGAATCCTCTTGATCCCTACTAGATTCTTCTGAACTTGAGGAAGATGGCTCACTTCCTGCCTCTGAATTCATATTTTCACGATAATTTGAACCTGATGGTCCTGAGATCAGATCTTCTTTGAAATACACTCTTATAGTCTTCTTCTTAGATTTGTCTGTAGGCTTATCTTCAACTTGTTGATCTGATTCCACACCATTGGAGGTATTTTTAAATACCTCATTCTCGTGGAACACAATATTTCTGCTTGTGATACATTTATGATCCTCAGCTATCCAAACTCTGTAACCTTTAACCCCAAAAGGATATCCAACAAATATCCCTTTGACTGCTCTGGGATTAACCTTTTCTTGAGTAACATGAACAAAGGCAGAACATCCAAAACGCCTTAGATGAGAAATACTTAGCTTGTGTCCTGTCCACATCTCTTCAGGCAGTTTAAAATCAATGCTACAGTTTGGAGATCTATTAATCAGATACACTGCGGTGGAGGTTGCTTCTGCCCAAAACTCTTGACCCAAACCTGATTCACTTAGCATGCATCTGACCCTTTCCATAATTGTCCTGTTCATCCTTTCAGATACCCTATTCTGTTGAGGTGTGTAAGTACACGTTCTGTGTCTCTTGATTCCTGAGTTTTTGCAGTAATTATCAAACTGTGTGTTACAAAACTCTAATGCATTGTCAGTCCTTAAGTATCTAACCCTTTTCCTTGTTTGATTTTCGACTTCTTCTTTCCATTCTTTGAATTTCATGAATGCTTCATCCTTGGTCTTCAAGAAATAAACCCATACTTTCTTAGAGTAGTCGTCTATAAAGCTGATGAAATATTTACATCCTCCAAGACTCTCGGGTGTTGATGGAGACCCCCAAAGATCAGAATGAATATAGTCTAGTATCCCTTGCGTAGTATGCTTAGCTGTCGGAAACTGTTGTTTGTGACTTTTCCCTAAGGCACAGTTATCACAAAAACTCAAAGTCCTGACATCCTTCTCTGGAATATATCCATTCTTAACGAAAACATTCATGTTGTGCAAACTCATATGACCCAGTCTTGAGTGCAATATCTTGGTCATATCAGGTTGTTCCCTGACAATGTTTACTTCACCCTTTATTACTGAACCCTGTAGGTAGTAAAGTCCTTGATCATACTTTCCTGTAAGTACCTCAATACCATCTTTGAAAAATCTGACAATCCCGTCTTTACCTTCATATCTGCAACCTGCTTTTTCAAGCATCACATATGAAATAAGATTCTTCGACATCTCTGGTATATACCTAACATCACTTAGCACAATAGTATTTCCATTAGGAATTTGGAATTTAACCTTTCCTATACCCTTAACTCTGCTAGAAGTATGGTTTGCCATTGACACCTTTCCTCCCTGGAATTCCCTTAACTCAGAAGAATTCTCCTTATTTGTGGTTATATGAAAGGTGCAGCGTGAGTCTAGAACCCACTTTTCTCCAGACTCTTGAGTACTTACAGTGAGGGCAATAGGTTGTTTAGTAGTGACATTATTTGCAAATTCTTGTTTCTTATTTTGTCTGTCTGGACAATCCTTTTTCCAGTGGCCTTCTTTTCCACATACAAAACAATCACTTCTATTGTTTTTGTTATACCTCGGCCTTGACTTTGATCTGCCTTTTGACTTTCCTCTGTGGTTGCTGTTTTTCCATTTCCATTTCTGTTTGATCCTTTGCTCTGTCTTCCACGTGACTCCACGTAAAGACCTTCAGCAGTAGACTTGTTTCTATGCTCCTGACCACTCTCTTTCAGCTCAACTTCCAACCCATAGGCTGCATTGGTCACATCTGAGACTGTCAATGTCTCTTTTGAATTTCCATACTTTAGTGTATGAACAACTGGAGCATAAGTCTTAGGAAGACTTAGGAGAAGCCGTATAGCTTGGTCTTCATCACTGACAGTGACATCAAGACTCTCAAGATCATCTACCAGCTTTAGGAAATCATATAGGTTATCCTCTATTGACTTTCCTTCAGTCATTTTGAAATTTGCGAATCTTTGCTTTAAGTAGATACGATTAGGGAGTGTCTTGGTCTGATAATCTTGTTCAAGAGCTATCCACATTTCTTTGGCAGTCGCAAACTTTTTAATCTTCCTGAGAATCTGATCACTTACACTCATACTTATCAGATTTCTACCTCTCATGTCCTTTCGTGCTTGCAGATCATTTGCCATAATGGCAGCAGCCCTTGCAGCGGCCCTTTCTTCAGCAGTCTGAGAGGATTTGCTATCTGGGATTGCACTATCACTCCCGGGGACATCTTCATCTAGGATCTTGTGGAGTCCCAGTAACTGTAACTGGGTAATAACCTTGTGTTTCCATAGACCAAAATCTCCTTTTCCTGTGAACTTTTCCACATCGAATCTTCCTTGAAACGGCTCCATAAACTTTGACTAATCTGATATATTCTCTCAAGAAACAAGACCAGTCACAAGAAAACCATGGAGCAAGGAACCAACGGAGACGAAGTCTTGGTGCACAACCAATAGTGCAAAGAAGATTTATAAAAGCTAAGTGCCTCTGCTTCTAGTTCCTCTACCTTTCTCTGATACCTGATCTTGCTCTGGTCATGGAGCTCTGATACCAATTGTTGATTATACTTACTAATCGTAACTCAGAGATTGATCTGTATCTAAATGAACACACAAGAATTTGTTAACCCAGTTCGTGACCTTGTCACTACGTCTGGGGTGGAATCGACTCTCCACAATCCACTATAAGAAAGGTTTACAACACACACGACGTTTCTAACTTGTCTGTGTATTTGATTACAGGAACAACAACTATAAGAAAGAATAACAAGACTGAGAAGAGGTCTTCCGAGCAACACTTCTTGAATGGAAAGATTCAGAAGACGATTCCGTTGAAGAAATCTCTGAAGATCCAAGCCACGAACGAAACTTAACCTTGAAGCTCGTAATCTATCTCTCTCTCTGGATTCATCGCACCAGTTTCTCTAACTCCCTCTGTTTCTGTTAAATCCTCTGTTATCACATTGTAGAAGACGAAGAAGCTACACTTTGTATTATACCCGAAAACAAAAAACACTTGGGCTTGGCCCACTTATTCTTCTTCAAAAAATTTACCAAATGCTAGTCTGGCCATGAGTGGCCCAAATTATTTGCAGGCTGAAAGTTGGTCAACGATCCACAACCACAACAATACAAAGCTTTGGCATTGAAGCAGCTCGTTCCTTAGCATCACTTTGAGAAGTTGAAAACCCACAAGCTGTTTGTCCATGGACTCTTGACTCCATCTGAAACAAAACATGTAACTTTAGAGCTTGAATCGATAAAATATTTTTTCTGATAACCCATGTAGTTCGATCTCAAGTAGTGTATTACCTGTCCCGATTTCGAATTTTGATGTATGTAAGTATCATCTTAAGTGTATTTATACAAATTTGATTTAGGAGAGCTTCAAACACATAGCATACTGACGTTGTCCTGAGTATGTTCGCTCAACTACTGGACCATAACTGTGATAGCAAGTTTAACACAATTTAATGAATACAATGTATTGATTTGTTACCTTATAACAAGGTAGTAGAAACGCAATTCAAGAGTGAAGTTTAGAGTTTGAGACATGAGAGTTTTAAAAGTTTGAAACACATAGACATGTATCGCACAACATACCAAGGAAGAGAGATTAAGTAATAATTAAAATGCATGAAGTTCTATGATTAATAAGACAACATATTGATAACAGAACAAAGAGTCAAAACCATAATCATATACTAAAACTTGCGTAAGAGCATTAGAAAATGTATATTTAAGTGGTGGCCCAATGTTAACGAAATCCAAACGACATCAGATTCCGATTAGATCAATTCTTGATATCAGAAAATTCCGGTCTGAATTTTCGAGGGAAGATGATTACTATTTAATGTTCTTTTTTGTATAATCACAATATTGTTTGTTTTCAATCGAAAATATTGAATATAGCTGTCCAATACAAAATCATTAATTTGATTATAAGATTGATCATGTTATATATCACTAAATTAATTCTTAAACAGGCCCATCAAAGTTGTATAATGGATTAATTATCAATATTGGACTGAGGATATATAGGATAACTTCGGCTGCTTTTGCCTTTATTCTTACATCTAATATTAGTCGGCCTTATTAGACGGTCTTAGACTTTTGACCAAAACTTAGTAAATTTTGAAAAACAATGCAAGAAAAAACAAACATTTAAATCATCAATTATATGTAATATTCAACTTCTAACAAACTTCACAAAAAATATTAGTAATATTAGTATTATCTGTATATATAAACCCTTATGTTTGTTGTCAAATAAAAAAAGTATGTAATCTATATTTACATTTATTATTATGGTTTTAAAAATTAGATTTTGACATATATCTCTTTCTAGATACTATTTTATATGATGTATACATATATTGTATATCTTTTTTTTTGGACTGGTTGTATATTTTCTGTTGTACTATACATATCCACATAAGATTGCCATGTATTTTTTGATTCTTCAGTCCTAATGAAATATGGTAAATTTTAAAGAAATAAGAAATTTGAATTAAATAACGAATACATACAAAAAGTTTGAGTTGAATTACAAAAAGCATAATTAGTTTGTTTCGTGATAAATCATTAAGATAACTTATGAATTGATAACAAATATAATTTGTTTATCAAAAAGTATATACACATTTTTGGACTAATATTTTTAGTTGAACTAAATAACGATGAAAATAAAAAGTTTGTGTTGAATTACATAGAACATATAGAACATAGTTAGTTCATAGTACTACATTAAAAAGCCGATAAGTACAATGATAATCTAGTGTGAACATGTATACTACAAAAGAAACATACGGCCTGTTTCTTCACATATATAAACGTGTTTTGTGTGTCTAAACTCTAATACTTTATATTCCATACATTGATTAATTATTCCTCGCTAATAGAATCCAGTCTTCGAGATCTCACAACATAACTTCCACAACATAACTTCTTCTTCTTCTTCTTCCGTCTCCAGAATCTGGATGCACTGTACCGCGTCTCCTAAGAAAATTCCCCATTAATATTTGTTACTTGTGAATTTCTTATTTTCTTACGTGAATGAATTGTTTCTAACTTATATATATAGAGAGAGAGGAACTATGAGAGATTGTTACTATAATATAAGTTAAGCCATTTATAAATGGACATATGTCATATGAGAGAGAAAATTATGGGGTTCTCATGTTCTCTCAAATGAAAACCCATTCTTACCTATTTCTATTTTTTTTTTTTTGATTTGTTTTAGTCTTGAGAGACTCATTGAGAGACTAGCAATGCTGATGGTCTTAGGCTTTTTAAGTAGGCATGGGCAATTTGGTTTTGCCATTGCTCGGTTTGGATGTTTGGGTTTTGGTAAAAATATTTATATGTCTAAGATTTTATTATAAGAAAAAAACACATGAATAATGTTACAATTTAGGCAGTTTATTTTTAATTATAAGTCAGAAAAAACGTTTCATATATGATTAGGTTCCCTCGGTTTGAGGTTATGGTTTAATATTTTGTATAAATATGTAATTATATCATTATAAAGTGTTTAAATTCATAAACATTATTTAAAATTACTATTGTTAAATTCTTGAATAAAAAGTACACATATAAATATAGAAAGAATTGCTCAAATAGAGCTAAAATATAATGTAATTACTGAAATAGTTTTTGTTGAGAAAAAAAATGAAGCAAAGGGTGTAATTACTATTACACCCTTTTAATTAAAAAAAAAGTGAACAATGTATTCTTCTTCTTCTTCTCTCGTTCTTCTCATTTTCTTCTCTTTCTTCTCTTTCTTCTCTTTCTTTTTATTTCTCGTCTTCTTCCACTTCTTCTTCCCTTTCTTATCGCCGTACTCATCGTCTTTTTTCTCCTTTTCTTTCCTTTTATGGATTTCTCGATTTCGTATGAATGAGTTTGAGAGCAGCCATGAAAACATCAAAATATCTCAAAAACCAGCCGTTGAAACCATAATCCCACTGTTGGATTTGAAGACCACTATGTCACGAAGCTTCCGGCAAAATTTCACTTAGATCGGAAAACGTTTGAACGTTCAAACACTCTCTTGAAAATGACTCGACGGAACAGAATACACTAGCCATGAAAAAATCAAAATATCTCAGAAACCATCCGTTGAAACCATAATTCCACCATTGGATCTGAAGAACACTGTGTCACGAAACTTCCCACAAAATTTCACCCAGATCGGAACAAGTTTAAAGTTTCAAACACTATTTTGAAAACGACTCGACGAAATATATTACACTAGAATTCAGTTACGTGTAGTAGAGTTCATTTTAGTGTAGTAAAGTTCAGTTTAGTGTGGTAGAGTTCACCCATAGTCTGGTAGAGTTTACTCATAGTGTGGTAAAGTTCACTTTTGTGTGGTAGATTTCAGTTTAGTGTGGTAAAGTTCACCCATAATGTGGTAGAGTTCACCCATAGTGTGGTAGAGTTCATTTTAGTGTAGTAGAGTTCAGTTTAGTGTGGTAGAGTTCACCCATAGTGTGGTAGAGTTCAACCAACGTGTGGTAGAGTTCATCCAACGTGTGGTAGAGTTCATCCAATGTGTAGTAGAGTTCAACCAACGCGTAGCAGCAAACATCCAAATATCTCAGAAAACAGCCATTGAAACAATAAACCCACCGTTGGATCTAAAGACCATTGTGCCATAAACCTTCCCGCAAAATTTCACTTAGATTGAAACACGTTTGAACATTCAAACACTCTCTTAAAAGTGACTCGACGGAACTTTAATACACTAGCCATGAAAACATCGAAATATCTTAAAAACCAGTCGTTGAAACCATAATCCCACCACTGGATCTAAAGACCTCTGTGTCGTGAAGCTTCCCGCAAAATTTCTCTTAGATCGAAACACGTTTGAACGTTAAAACACTCTCTTGAAAATGACCCGACGGAACAGAATACACTAGCCATGAAAACATCGAAATATATCACAAACCAGCCGTTGAAACCATAAACCCACCATTGGATCTTAAAAACACTGTGTGACAAAACTGCCCACAAAATTATACCCAGATCAGAACACGTTTAAAGGTCCAAACACTATCTTGAAAACGATCCGACGGAATATATTATACTCGAATTTAGTTACGTGTAGTAGAGTTCATTTTAGTGTAGTAGAGTTCAATTTAGTGTGGTAGAGTTCACCCATAGTGTGCTGGAGTTCATTTTTGTGTGGTAGAGTCCAGTTTAGTATGGTAGAGTTCACCCATAATGTGGTAGAGTTCACCCATAGTGTAGTAGAGTTCATTTTAGTGTAGTAGAATTCAGCTTAGTGTGGTATAGTTCACTCATAGTTTGGTAGAGTTCAAACAACGTGTGGTAGAGTTCATCCAACGTGTGGTAGAGTTCATCCAATGTGTAGTAGAGTTCAACCAATGTGTAGCAGCAATCATTCAAATATCTAAGAAACCAGCCGCTGAAACCATAAACCCACCGTTGGATCTAAAGAACATTGTGTCACAAAGCTTCCCGCAAAATTTAACTTAGATCGGAACACGTTTGAACGTTCAAACACTCTCTTGAAAATGATCTGACGGAACAAAATACACTAGCCATGAAAACATCAAAATATCTCAAAAACCAGCCGTTGAAACCATAATCCCACCAATTGATCTAACGACCATAGTGTCACGAAGCTTCCCGGAAAATTTCACTTAGATCGGAACACGTTTGAACTTTCAAACACTCTCTTGAAAATGATCCGACGGAACAGAATACACTAGCCATGAAAACATCGAAATATCTCAAAAACCAGCCGCTGAAACCATAATCCCACCACTAGATCTGAAGAACACTGTGTCACGAAACTTTCCACAAAATTTCACCCAGATTGGAACATGTTTAAAGGTTCAAACAGTGTCTTGAAAACGACCCGACGCAATATATTACACTAGAATTCAGTTACGTGTAGTAGAGTTCAGTTTAGTGTGGTAGAGTTCACCCATAGTGTGGTAGAGTTCACCCATAGTGTAGTAGAGTTCATTTTAGTGTAGTAGAATTCAGCATAGTGTGGTAGAGTTCACCCATAGTTTGGTAGAGTTCAACCAACGTGTGGTAGAGTTCATCCAACGTGTGGTAGAGTTCATCCAATGTGTAGTAGAATTCAACCAACGTGTAGCAGCAAACATCCAAATATCTAAGAAACCAGCCGTTGAAACCATAAACCCACCGTTGGATCTAAAGAACACCTTGTCACGAAACTTCCCGCAGAATTTAACTTAGATCGGAACACATTTGAACGTTCAAACACTCTCTTGAAAATGACATGACGGAACATAATACACTAGCCATGAAAACATCAAAATATCTCAAAAACCAGCCGTTGAAACCATAATCCCACCAATTGTTCTAAAGACCACAGTGTCACGAAGCTTCCCGGAAAATTTCACTTAGATCGGAACACGTTTGAACGTTCAAACACTCTCTTGAAAATGACCCGACGGAACATAATACACTAGCCATGAAAAAATCAAAATATCTCAAAAACCAGCCGCTGAAACCATAATCCCACCACTAGATATGAAGAACACTGTGTCTCGAAACTTTCCACAAAATTTCACCCAGATTGGAACATGTTTAAAGGTTCAAACAGTGTCTTGAAAACGACCCGACGCAATATATTACACTAGAATTCAGTTACGTGTAGTAGAGTTCAGTTTAGTGTGGTAGAGTTCACCCATAGTGTGGTAGAGTTCACCCATAGTGTAGTAGAGTTCATTTTAGTGTAGTAGAATTCAGCTTAATGTGGTAGAGTTCACCCATAGTTTGGTAGAGTTCAACCAACGTGTGGTAGAGTTCATCCAACGTGTTGTAGAGTTCATCCAATGTGTAGTAGAATTCAACCAACGTGTAGCAGCAAACATCCAAATATCTAAGAAACCAGCCGTTGAAACCATAAACCCACCGTTGGATCTAAAGAACATTGTGTCACAAAGCTTCCCGCAAAATTTAACTTAGATCGGAACACGTTTGAATGTTCAAACACTCTCTTGAAAATGATCTGACGGAACAAAATACACTAGCCATGAAAACATCGAAATATCTCAAAAACCAGCCGTTGAAACCATAATCCCACCAATTGATCTAACGACCATAGTGTCACGAAGCTTCCCGGAAAATTTCACTTAGATCGGAACACGTTTGAATGTTCAAACACTCTCTTGAAAATGACCCGATGGAACAGAATACACTAGCCATGAAAAAATCAAAATATCTCAAAAACCAGCCGCTGAAACCATAATCCCACCACTAGATATGAAGAACACTGTGTCACGAAACTTTCCACAAAATTTCACCAAGATTGGAACATGTTTAAAGGTTCAAACAGTGTCTTGAAAACGACCCGACGCAATATATTACACTAGAATTCAGTTACGTGTAGTAGAGTTCAGTTTAGTGTGGTAGAGTTCACCCATAGTGTGGTAGAGTTCACTCATAGTGTAGTAGAGTTCATTTTAGTGTAGTAGAATTCAGCTTAATGTGGTAGAGTTCACCTATAGTGTGGTAGAGTTCAACCAACGTGTGGTAGAACTCATCCAACGTGTGGTAGAGTTCATCCAATGTGTAGTAAATTTCAACCAACGTGTAGCAGCAAACATCAAAATATCTCCACAAATCAGCTGTTGAAACCATAAACCCACCGGTGGATCTAAAAACCACAGTGTCACGAAGCTTCCAGCAAAATTTCACTTAGATCGGAACACGTTTGAACGTTCAAACACTCTCTTGAACATGACCTGACGGAACATAATACACTAGCCATGAAAACATCAAAATATCTCAAAAACCAGCCGTTGAAACCATAATCCCACCAATTGTTCTAAAGACCACAGTGTCAGGAAGCTTCCCGGAAAATTTCACTTAGATCGGAACACGTTTGAACGTTCAAACACTCTCTTGAAAATGACCCGACGGAACATAATACACTAGCCATGAAAAAATCAAAATATCTCAAAAACCAGCCGTTGAAACCATAATCCCACCACTAGATATGAAGAACACTGTGTCACGAAACTTTCCACAAAATTTCACCCAGATTGGAACATGTTTAAAGGTTCAAACAGTGTCTTGAAAACGACCCGACGCAATATATTACACTAGAATTCAGTTACGTGTAGTAGAGTTCAGTTTAGTGTGGTAGAGTTCACCCATAGTGTGGTAGAGTTCACCCATAGTGTAGTAGAGTTCATTTTAGTGTAGTAGAATTCAGCATAGTGTGGTAGAGTTCACCCATAGTTTGGTAGAGTTCAACCAATGTGTGGTAGAGTTCATCCAACGTGTGGTAGAGTTCATCCAATGTGTAGTAGAATTCAACCAACGTGTAGCAGCAAACATCCAAATATCTAAGAAACCAGCCGTTGAAACCATAAACCCACCGTTGCATCTAAAGAACACTGTGTCACGAAACTTCCCGCAGAATTTAACTTAGATCGGAACACATTTGAACGTTCAAACACTCTCTTGAAAATGACATGACGGAACATAATACACTAGCCATGAAAACATCAAAATATCTCAAAAACCAGCCGTTGAAACCATAATCCCACCAATTGATCTAACGACCATAGTGTCACGAAGCTTCCCGGAAAATTTCACTTAGATCGGAACACGTTTGAATGTTCAAACACTCTCTTGAAAATGACCCGATGGAACAGAATACACTAGCCATGAAAAAATCAAAATATCTCAAAAACCAGCCGCTGAAACCATAATCCCACCACTAGATATGAAGAACACTGTGTCACGAAACTTTCCACAAAATTTCACCAAGATTGGAACATGTTTAAAGGTTCAAACAGTGTCTTGAAAACGACCCGACGCAATATATTACACTAGAATTCAGTTACGTGTAGTAGAGTTCAGTTTAGTGTGGTAGAGTTCACCCATAGTGTGGTAGAGTTCACTCATAGTGTAGTAGAGTTCATTTTAGTGTAGTAGAATTCAGCTTAATGTGGTAGAGTTCACCTATAGTGTGGTAGAGTTCAACCAACGTGTGGTAGAACTCATCCAACGTGTGGTAGAGTTCATCCAATGTGTAGTAAATTTCAACCAACGTGTAGCAGCAAACATCAAAATATCTCCACAAATCAGCTGTTGAAACCATAAACCCACCGGTGGATCTAAAAACCACAGTGTCACGAAGCTTCCAGCAAAATTTCACTTAGATCGGAACACGTTTGAACGTTCAAACACTCTCTTGAACATGACCTGACGGAACATAATACACTAGCCATGAAAACATCAAAATATCTCAAAAACCAGCCGTTGAAACCATAATCCCACCAATTGATCTAAAGACCACAGTGTCAGGAAGCTTCCCGGAAAATTTCACTTAGATCGGAACACGTTTGAACGTTCAAACACTCTCTTGAAAATGACCCGACGGAACATAATACACTAGCCATGAAAAAATCAAAATATCTCAAAAACCAGCCGTTGAAACCATAATCCCACCACTAGATATGAAGAACACTGTGTCACGAAACTTTCCACAAAATTTCACCCAGATTGGAACATGTTTAAAGGTTCAAACAGTGTCTTGAAAACGACCCGACGCAATATATTACACTAGAATTCAGTTACGTGTAGTAGAGTTCAGTTTAGTGTGGTAGAGTTCACCCATAGTGTGGTAGAGTTCACCCATAGTGTAGTAGAGTTCATTTTAGTGTAGTAGAATTCAGCATAGTGTGGTAGAGTTCACCCATAGTTTGGTAGAGTTCAACCAATGTGTGGTAGAGTTCATCCAACGTGTGGTAGAGTTCATCCAATGTGTAGTAGAATTCAACCAACGTGTAGCAGCAAACATCCAAATATCTAAGAAACCAGCCGTTGAAACCATAAACCCACCGTTGCATCTAAAGAACACTGTGTCACGAAACTTCCCGCAGAATTTAACTTAGATCGGAACACATTTGAACGTTCAAACACTCTCTTGAAAATGACATGACGGAACATAATACACTAGCCATGAAAACATCAAAATATCTCAAAAACCAGCCGTTGAAACCATAATCCCACCAATTTTTCTAAAGACCACAGTGTCACGAAGCTTCCCGGAAAATTTCACTTAGATCGGAACACGTTTGAACGTTCAAACACTCTCTTGAAAATGACCCGACGAAACAGAATACACTAGCCATGAAAAAATCAAAATATCTCAAAAACCAGCTGCTGAAACCATAATCCCACCACTAGATATGAAGAACACTGTGTCACGAAACTTTCCACAAAATTTCACCCAGATCGGAACACGTTTAAAGGTTCAAACAGTGTCTTGAAAACGACCTGACGCAATATATTACACTAGAATTCAGTTACATGTAGTAGAGTTCAGTTTAGTGTGGTAGAGTTCACCCATAGTGTGGTAGAGTTCACCCATAGTATGGTAGAGTTCATTTTAGTGTAGTAGAGTTCAGTTTAGTGTGGTAGAGTTCATCCATAGTGTGGTAGAGTTCAACCAACGTGTGGTAGAACTCATCCAACGTGTGGTAGAGTTCATCCAATGTGTAGTAAAGTTCAACCAACGTGTAGCAGCAAACATCAAAATATCTCCACAAATCAGCTGTTGAAACCATAAACCCACCGTTGGATCTAAAAACCACAGTGTCACGAAGCTTCCAGCAAAATTTCACTTAGATCGGAACACGTTTGAACGTTCAAACACTCTCTTGAACATGACCCGACGGAACATAATACACTAGCCATGAAAACATCAAAATATATCAAAAACCAGCCGTTGAAACCATAATCCCACCAATTGATCTAAAGACCACAGTGTCACGAAGCTTCCCGAAAAATTTCACTTAGATCGGAACACGTTTGAACGTTCAAACACTCTCTTGAAAATGATCCGACGGAACAGAATACACTAGCCATGAAAACATCGAAATATCTAAAAAACCAGCCGCTGAAACCATAATCCCACCACTGGATCTGAAGAACACTGTGTCACAAAACTTCCCACAAAATTTCATCCAGATCGGAACACGTTTAAAGGTTCAAACAATCTCTTGAAAATGACCCGACGGAATATATTACACTAGAATTTAGTTACGTGTAGTAGAGTTCATTTTAGTGTAGTAGAGTTCAGTTTAGTGTGGTAGAGTTCACCCATAGTGTGGTAGAGTTCACCTATAGTGTGGTAGAGTTCATGTTTGTGTGGTAGAGTTCAGTTTAATGTGGTAGAGCTCACCCATAATGTGGTAGAGTTCACCCATAGTGTGGTAGAGTTCATTTTAGTGTAGTAGAATTAAGTTTAGTGTGGTAGTGTTCCCCCATAGTGTGGTAAAGTTTAACCAACGTGTGGTAGAGTTCATCCAACGTTTGGTAGAGTTCACCCATTGTGTGGTAGAGTTTAATTTAGTGTGGTAGAGTTCACCCATAGTGTGGTAGAGTTCAACCAACGTGTGATAGAGTTCACCCATAGTGTATTAGAGTTCAGCCAAACTCTACCGTTAGTGTGGTAGAGTTGATCGCTTACCTGACAGATTTCATTAATGGCATTTTCGTAATTTTTTTTTTCCTCATTAGAAATGAATAAAATGATATTTATTAAATTAAAAAAACTATTCTAATAATTTACAAAAATTTGTTCTATTTCAATAATTAACATTTATTTTTGCTTTAATATAGCAAATCACCCATAAATATATCCCTATCTCCGTTCTGCTCAATTTGATGGTTTACATAGTCTAACTAATATGTTTTGACATCAAGTCTTTGACTTTTCTCACCACATATACAAATTAGAAAAATGTTTTAGAGAATGAAAGTTGGATTATAGATAGGTATTATCAATAATTGTCATCCAATTATTAAAAAAACCTATGTCTAATAAAAGATTTTGTTTGAATTTTTTTTGTTAAGACTCAAGCGATTAAGTCTACTATTGTCAGTTGTATATTCCTACTAAAAATTTACTTGTAAACCTCATGTAATATTATTTGGAATATTATAATGAAAATTTGGATTACAGATTAAAATTTGTCGATTGAGTTGTTTACAAACAATATTTGGTTTGATTAGGGTCCTGATCTTTTCGTAGTAGTTAGCGATAACGACAACGATAACAACCAGCAATTTGATTTTTATTCATTTTGAAATCGCTGCCACTAGTCATTGTGAATGATTGCTGGTTCAACGACTGACAAAAAAACAGTCGTAACAACCAACTTTTATTTTTAACCTAAAGAATTTTAAAAAGTTAAAAACAGAAATATATAATATAAATATAATAACTAAGACTAAAAGTAAAGTCAATTAATAACAAAAATTAAATTATATGTTAAAATTTTAATGTTACTAATTAGAACAATATATTTCTATTTTATTTTTTGAACTCCTTAGATTATATGTTTTAAAACTATATAATTTTATTTATTTATTTATTAGTTATAAATATATATTAGATATGAATATTTATACCAGTTTATTAGTAACTATCAGATTTTAATGCAACTTTTTATGAATTCAAAATTTTGTTTATATTAATTTGTATTTATTAACATTTTTTTTGTTGTTTCTATATACTATTTCTATTTATTATAAAATTTTATAAAAAAATTAAAAAAGAAAAAGAGTCGTTGCGATGTTTTTTTGGTACTCGCTGGTCGCTACCGACTAGTCACTAAATTTTCAACAATCAGAAAAAATGGTTGCTAGTTGCTGCAACCAATCAATAAACCAACAATTGCCAAAAAAAACATGATCTGATAGATTTCGCTGGTCGTTGTCGTTAGCGGCTATCAAAATAACAAAGCTTAGGTATTCAAGAATTATATTAATGGAAACAATATTATTCAGGTTAATCTTAGTTTATATATGATTAACAACTAATAGCATTGAATTTAAAGTAAAATCAGGTAGGTCATGGATATAAAACCATGATTAATTAGGGTTGGTTGAGTAATGTGATAACAAACCGGAATCGTAAAAGAAGAAAGGAGTTTGAGTAAGGAAACATGCGAAGTTATTAGACGCAATTTAAAGTGTTGTTATGGTTCACGTATCTGCTGACGTGCAATTCTATTAATTAAAACCTTATTACATAACTCAAACTCAAACTCAAACTCAGGTTATGTTTCACGCGTCAACTATCTTAAATTACCTTCCTTATCTCCGGAACTTTGTCTCCTCCGTAATATATTATTCTAATGTTAAACCTTATGTCTCGTTTATGTATATTTATGTTCATGTAACTAAAAGCCTTCCTGTTTTTTTTTTATTGGGTTTTCGATTTTATTATAAGGTTATATATTTCGTAAGATTAAGATCCTAATCTATAAGGTTTTATAGGACACTATTGTTTTGTAAACAACTTATAAAGAAATTCAGAATACTATTTCAAACTTGGTTGATATTAGGAAAATAGCAATACATGTTTGTACGGGAGCTAGAAGAATAAAAAGAAGTTAATCAGCATTGTGCTCTAAAATCAAAGCGGTGTTGTGGACCATGACTTGTATGATATTTTGAGATGGTTTATTTAGAGATTTTTAAAATGGTGGCTAATCTAAGATACTAATCGATATTCTTATGTTACTAAAAAACTTTACGAGATTGAATAATTTATTCTATTGTTTTTTCTCTATTTTGTTTTAACATCATCGAAAGATCTTATTATCTAGAGCAAATGTAATCCTCATGGAGGATAGAAGTAATACAGCCCAGAGATGGTCTGAGGCTTGAAGTTCAGCCTTCAAGCCAGCGGAAACAACATAACACACGCTCGTTCCACTACTTAAATATGTGCCTGAATGGTCACATATAACCTAAGCAACCTCTGATGCTGTAATTGTGTTCAGATAACTGCAATCATAATTGCATTTTATGAAACCCATTGGTGGACGGGACCAAGTTTCTGGTGGCAAGAACAAAGAAGAGCCATAGTTTGCTTGATCATTGGAATTAAATTGATTGTGAGCTAACAACCATCCATGAGTATCACGTTGAGCCTCATCGAGTGTATTGAGCCACAGAAAGTGAACGTCTTTGGTATAACGACATATTTCGACTTTTCCATAATCTCCACAGAATCCATACAGGTAGATGCCGGTGACATATGGATAAAGAAGCATCATAATTTCCTTGAATGAGAAGTCAGATTTTCTCTTCAAAGGTAATAGCTGGATCAAGAAAACCTGTAAGTGAAATCTGAACTCCTTGCCAAACCGCTTTAGCATAGGAGCATGAGAAAAATAACTGATAGAGAGACTCATCTAAAACACAACAAGGACAACTTTGACCATCGGAAACGATACGGCGATGAAAAAGATGGATAATTCCTTAACTTAGGCTCCAATTATTCTTTGGATAGGAGTTAATTATTAGAGATAACACCAAATGATTTAGGATAAGATTCATGTAAATCCTATTAGATTAGGGAGATATTAGATTAGGGAGACTAGCCTAATCTATAAGTCTTGGGAGAGTTGTTCCTTAAGATTTGTGAAAGTATTTTGGTTAAGTTTTGACAAAGTTTCTTAATTAATAAAGAAGAGAATTTTTTTAAAAGTCTTTTGCAAATTTCGATTTCAATTGGTATCAAGCTTGAGTCAAAGATCCGATCAAGCAAGGATAAATCACACGTAGCCAAGGATGGGAGACATGATCCAACAATCATCGCAAAAGGACCCTAGAGTTCCATCGATCCAATGTCCTATGTTATCATCAACAAACTACACAGTTTGGGCGATGTGGATGAAGATTACACTTCGAATTAGTGAAGTATGGGAAACAATTGAACCATGATCTATGGACGTAAAGAAGAATGTCACATCTAGAGCTCTCTTGTTTCAATCTATTCCTGAAGAACTCATCTTGCAAATCGGAGATCAAGATACGGCTAAAGGGCTTTGGGATGCTATTTAATCACGGTATCAAGGAGTTGAACATGTGAAGGAAGCAAGGAAAACTTATGTTTTTTCAAACAATAGAAGAGAAAAAAGACGAGTAGGTCGAGGCCAAGGACGTGGAGGTCAAGGTCGTGGAAAGAGTCGAGGAAGATCAAGTAACCGAGACCAAGAGGAAGAGACTAAAAGCTATGACAAAAGGGGAAGTAGAGATCGATTCAAAGTGATATGTTGGAGATGTGACAAGCTGGGACACTTTGTTTTAGCGTGTCCCAATAGACCTAGAGAGAGTCAAGCAAATCTTAGTGAACATCAAGAGGAGGAAGATGAAATTGAAGAAGAAGCCCTTTATGTTCATGAGATTATGTTCTTGAATGATGAAAAAAATTCGCAAAACTTACGAAGCAAGTAAAGAAGGCTAAAAAATTTGGTACCTTCACAGCAGAGCAAGTAATCACATGACGGGAATCAAAGAGTTCTTCTCTAAGCTAGATGAAAACTTCAAAGGAAAATTAAAATTTGGAGATGGGTCATATATCAATATAGTTGGGATATGATCTATCATGTTTGTTGGCAAAACCGAAGAGAGAAAGGTACTCAAAAACATTTATTTTATACTTGATTTGAAGCATAATATCATAATTCTTGGACAAGCAACTGAGAATGGATATGAAGTTAAGCTGAAAGGAGATCAATTACACCTTAGAGACTCACGATGAAGACTACTAATTCAAGTGACAAGATCATCAAACCGACTTTACAAAATGTTACTCGAGATTAGTCATCAAAAGTATCTTCTCGCCAAAGACGATGACATCACGAGAACTTGGCACTTACGGCTAGGGCATGTGAGCTTTGGGGTGATGAATAACATGGTAATAAAGGAGATGGTTATTGGATTACCGCAAATAAGCCATGAGAAGAGTCTATGTAAAGTTTGTCTTGTTGGAAAACAAATCAAAAACTCGTTTCCAAGAAAGACAAATTTCCGAGCACAATAGGTTTTGGAGCTGATTCATGGGGACTTGTGTGGTCCAATTTCACCTACAACTCCAGCAAGAAATCGATATATCTTTATATTGATAGATGATCATTCAAGATATATGTGTTCCGTTTTATTAAAAGAGAAAAGTGAGACATTTGATCGGTTCAAAAGGTTTAAAGATAATATTGAGAAGTAAACAACTTTGACCATCAAAACGTTTCACACCGATAGAGGATGAGAGTTTACTTCCACTGAGTTCAACTTGTTTTGTGAAGAGAATGGGATCACAAGACATCTAAGTGCACCATATACACCTCAACAAAATGGTGTAGTTGAAAGAAGGAATCGTATTCTTATGGAGATGACAACGTACCGAATGAATTTTGGGGAGAAGCCGTAAGACATTCAACATATCTTATCAATAGGCTACCAACGAAAGCTCTGAAAGGACAAACACCTTTTGAGAAATTCATGGGAAGAAAACCAAATATTGAACACTTAAGGGGCTTCGGTTGTGTTTCTTATGCAAAAATCAATGGTCCACACCTTAAGAAGCTCGATGATAGATAAAGGAGTGTGATCAATCTAGGTTCCGAATCTGGTTCTAAAGCTTATAGGCTTTATGATCCAATCACAAGAAAAGTGATTGTGAGTAGAGATGTAATCTTTAATGAAGGAAAAACTTGGGATTAGGAAACTACCAAAGAAAATGATAGAGAACTGGGTATGTTTGATATTCATCAAGAGAATCTTGGAGGAGAAGTAAATGAACCAGAAGATACTTTTGATGAACACGAAGAAGGAGGAAAAGAAACGGAAGAAGCAATAAACCAAGATGAAGAAGAAGAAATTCACGAAGATGGTGATGAAGATCAAATCAATGATCAACCTATTTCTCGGTTTGATAGAGCAACTTCTAGACCAAGATATCTCAATGAATATGTGTTGTTAGCTGAACTTGAAGGTGAAAAGTTAGTAGTAATAATAGACAGAGAACCTGAAACTTACCTAGAAGCAAAAAAATCTTCAAGAATTGATAGATGCTATGGAGGCCGAGATAGAATCAATCATCAAAAAGGGTACATGGGAACTTGTTGAAAAACCCGATGGAGCAAAGACTATTGGTCTAAAGTGGATCTTCAAAATCAATAGAAATGCAGATGGATCAATAAACAAATGTAAAGCAAGACTATTAGCCAATGGTTACGTGCAAAAACAGGATATCGATTTCAATTAAGTGTTTGCACCCGCTGCTAAACTTGAAACTATACGACTTCTCATAGGTCTCGTAGCTACAATCGGCTGGGAAATTCATCATCTAGATGTCAAAACAGCCTTCTTTAATGGATAATTGAGTGAGGAAGTCTATGTGAGTCAACTGGAAGGCTTCATTAGCAAAGGAGGATAAAACAAAGTCTATAGACTATGAAAAACTTTGTACGGTTTAAGACAAGCTCCAAGAGAAACTCGACCTTGTTCTCAAAAGGATGAACTTCAAGACTTGTGTGAAGGAGTCCACGGTCTACATAAATATAGAAAAGAATGAAATTTTGATTGTAGCAATCTATGTCAATGATCTCTTCGTTACCAGATCAACTCAAAGAATCATAAAACAATTCAAGAAGGATATGTCAAGAGAGTTTGAGATGTCAGATCTAGGTAAGTTGACATACTATCTCGGAATTGAAGTAATTCAAAATAATAATGGGATAAAGATAAAACAAGAAGGATATGTTAAAGGGATCCCCAAAGACACGAAAATGGACTCGTGTAATGCAGCTCAAGCACCAATGGAATCGAATCTAAAACTTTTTAAGGCTGAAAACGAATCTCAGATTAATGCCACAGAGTATAGACGAAGGATAGGATGTTTGCATTATCTAGTTCACACAAGACCGGACATATCATATGCGATTGGATTAAGTCGATATATGCAAAGTCCAAAGGAATTGGAAAAGCACTCAAACATGTCTTAAAGTACATCAAAGGTACAACTAATTTTGGTTTACACTTTAAGAGAAATGTATCAAGGACAATCGTTGGGTTTAGTGATAGTAGTCACAACATTGGTTTTGATGACGGTAGAAGCACCTCCGGACATGTCTTTTATCTTAACTCATCACCGATCACACATCACAAAAACTTCCCACAGTTGCTTTATCCTCTTGTGAAGTCGAATTCATGGTGCCACCGAAGCCGCAAAACAAGCAAGATGGCTTAAAGAGCTAATGAAAGAAATCGTGGATGAAGACAAGAAAGTAAAGCTAAGGATCGACAACAAATTGGCCATTTCACTCACAAAGAACCTGGTTTTTCATGGAAGAAGTAAACACATACTTTCTAGATATCACTTTATTCGAGAGAGTGTGGAGAACAACCAAATCGAAGTTGAGCATTTAGCCGGTGAAGAACAAAAGGCGGACATTCTCACAAAGCCAGTAGGAAGAATCAAGTTTAAAGAAAGAGAGATAAGCTAGGTGTCATCGAGATCATTGCTCCCGAAATTCAAGTCGGAATTACGGGGGTGAATGTTGGATAATTCCTTAGCTTAGGCTCCAAGTTATCTTTAGATAAGAATTAGTTACTTGAGATAACACCAAATGATTTAGGATAAGATTCATGTAAATCCTATTAGATTAGGGAGATTAGCCTAGTCTTTAAATAAGAGTCTTATGGAGAGTTTTTCCTTAAGATTTGTGAAAGTATTTTGGTTAAATTTTGAGCAAGTTTCTTAATCAATAAAAAAGAGAAAGTTCTTTAAAAGTTTTTTTGCAAATTTCTATTTCAAAAGATTGGTTCCATTGGCTAAAGCGTTAGAAGACAAACTCCAGAGAAAGTGTTTTAGTTTAGGTGAAGTGTGTAGTTTCAAAATACCTTTCTTCATATCAAAGGCTCTAGTAGGAGGTAGAACACCTTGATTATATTCTAAAGAAGTTGCAAGCCAGAACACTGATTTAACACTATATTCACCATTTTGTAGTATAATTCCACCCGATTATATCTTCCCCATGAGAAGGGAAAAGTTTCAACTTATTGATCTCTAAAATATCCCCTGGCACAAAAATAGAGCTAAGCAAGTCATGATTCCATCCATTAGCATGATCAAAGAGCTCGGATACAAACTTAACGTTTTGGGTCTAACCATCTCACCAAATAGGGGAACGTGGAGTGAGAGGGAATCCATGGATCAGTCCATATTTTGATCGATTTACCATCTCCAATGAGACATCGAAGTCCTTGTTGGACTAAACTGCCACATGATAGTCGTGATCGCCAAAGAAATGAAGGTTGTGATCTTGATGTAGCCTCCATTATATTGGTCATTGGATAATAGTGACCTCTTAATACCTTAGCCAGTAGACTTTCTTCAGTCCATGCAAGTCCCCAAACTTGTTTACCCAATAAAGCTCTATTGAATATTTCTATATCACGGAACCAAACCACTTTCTCTCTTTGATAGGGTAAGTCGTTTCCAACTAATCCAATGCGAGATGCAACACACTTCGTTATCCAATTAACCCAAGCTCCAAAGAAACCTATGTGTATCATAGTATCCCGTATAAATTGTCATTCCAGTTTGTCATAGGCCTTCGAAATGTCTGTTTTGACTGTCATGTATGATTTGGCCCAACGTTTACAATATTTCAAAGAATGTATAAACTTTTGAGCAATGATCACATTGTCCACAATATTTTGACTAAGAATGAAAACAACTTGTTATTCAATGCTTAGAGAAGAAAGATGGGTTTTGAGTCTTCCAACCAGAATCTTTGAGATGATCTTATAATGCACATTGTACAAAGCAATAGGCCAAAATTCACTCAACATATTATGTGTCTCCGTTATTGGTATAAGACAGATGTGTGTATGATTGGTACATGATACCAATTCTCCGCCATTTAAAAAATCCTTGAATTCTCTGATAACATCTTCTTTGATATCATTCCGAAATTGGTGATAAAAAGTTCAAGTGTAGCCATCATGACCGGGTGCACGATCATGACCAATATCAAACATAGCACACATTATCTCTTCTTCTGAAATTGGTCGAATAAGGTCTTGGTTCATAGAATCAGAAACACGTGGTGAGAAACCATCAAAGACGTTTAAGTAAGAATTGTCAGGTTGCCGTGTGCTGCTAAATAAATGTGAGAAATATCCAGCAGCGTGTGAACCAATAGCTAAATCTCCTCTAAAAATTTGACATGAATCATCTTACTGCCCAGAGATCTGTTCGGTTTGAATTTTGTTAAGCAGTTTAGTATATTTGCGTGAGTCATTAGTCCATGACTCATGCTCCTCAAGAACCCTCTTTCTCATTCGTTTGATTAGTATTATGCCTCCTTTATTCTCTGTTTTTACTGCAAGTAAACTCTATCTCTTTTCTACTACCTGACTTATATTTCTGTTATGCTCAGCTGCTGTTTTACTCTTGTTTAAACTGTTCGTTTAGGTTGATATATAACTAAACCGTTACTAATTGACTTGAATTAGATTGTTCTGATCTTATTTTAATTGTTAGTAGTTGCACTCGATTGGATTGACATCTCAAGTGTTATAACGACAATGATAATGCAAAGGGATAATTGATACAAAAAATCATGTTATCAATTTGGCGATGTTGCCATTTGGGTGTTTAGACTACTATATTTAGGGATCAAATAATCTGAGATTAAGTTCTTTTTGTTCCTCGTTATTTACTTATTTTTGGTCATGTCTTTGTTTTAGGTGCTTTTGCAACTTTGAATTCAACTCGACCTTACTGCTCAAGGTGAGTTCATTCATTGTATGCATACATGTTCGAAAGACAGTCATAATCTTCTATGTTTTTGCGAGAACATCAACCAACTCCTACGTAAGTTGAGAAAACAGTGAAACTGTCTGCACTATGAACATGAATACTCAATGGCATCAGATTTACCAGAATGCTCATGCACACACCAACTCCCTCCGCCACAACCCAAACATGGACCTAACCAGAGGAGGCAACAAACAATTAGAGCAGGAGAGGCACCAAACGATCACACCTTTCAACATGGGATTGTCCCTCATGTTATTCATAACAACAAATTTGAGATCAAGAGAGGCATTATCACCTGATGAGAACCTCGGTGGTGAGGTCTCGGATATGGATTCAATGGCCCGATCTTGGTGAGTCCAAACCGATGAAAACTACTATTGGTGGAATTGCGTGAATGAGAACAACAAAGAAAGGTGATGATTCCTTTGATAATCTCGGATCCGTCAAGTTGGAATCCTCACAAGCTTGACTCATCTCTCGTTCTCGAATTCTCAAAAGAAAGAAAAGGCGGCTAAGTATTCTAACAAGGAAAAGTTCATATTTTGCATTATTCAAGTGTATCAAGTGTGTGAAATACAAAGTAAGGCTTAAGCTTATATAGGCTCGAGACTAAAATAGTTATATGCTTAAAATAAGAAGGAAATATCTCAGTAATAAGTGTCCAACGGACAAGTGATAAGGGTCGTTGATCTTGGAGCCGTTGGAGAAGATTTGTGATCGGCAGGATATTGAAAGTCTTCAATAGGGAGTATTCGCCTAATCCCATGCGTTCTGGAGCATAAGAAGACTCTATTGGATGCTTCTGATTATATTAGAGTATCTTCTAGTCGCCACACATAATTATGCAAGCTCTTAAGGGAAATGGATCCCGAAACTTTCCTTAAACAGAGTCGAATCATAACTTCTTATTGTAAGGTGGGTATCTAGAGGATCCTTCGGGTGATTGATGCAATCTTGGTATTGTTGGATCCCTAAAAGGCCCAAGAATAAAATCAAAGTGGTTCAGAGTGAAGGCCACTCCTGAGCTGGTATGTGTTGCTCGAACGTTGGCGTTGTCGGGAATAAGGCCTTAGTGTTGAAGGTCCAGCTTGTAAAATACATAACTATTGACTCAGAGCTTTCTTTAGGCTGATTCAACATCGAGTAGTTATCTAATTGAGTCAAGAATCCATAGAGATAAATTTCATGGATTAATTCCCTTTGTAGCATCTGGAGTGCCTTGATAAGTGAGCGTATGTCTTCCTGATCCTCCATGGAAAGTTGTTGTCGTGAATTCCCTGCGTGCTGCTTCGGTTCTTGAGTGCTAGGTGAGTCATTTAGTTTATGCAGCTGAATCATATTTAATAAGCTTTTCTCTCCTTTATCTTTGATATGTTTCCCAAGGAAGGTCGTCTCCCTTTTATCCTTGGTGTATTTAGCTCAAAACTCGACAACCGAGTCTAAGTCTTATCCTGCATTTGATGGTCTATGGTCGAGAATCGTACTATCATGAATCCTACCAACCGTGGTCTAAAACCGAAAGTTTCATGAACTACCTTATGAGGATCATCTTGATCATCTTGATGAGTTTGAAAGGCTTTAGGGCCTCACTAGATAAATGAAGTTGTTGAGGATGCATATAAGGTGAGGTTATTTCCATTCTCCCTTGGGAAAAAAGCACACATTTGTGATAAGCATTTACCTCAGGGATCCATCACATCCTGGACTTAGTGCAAGACATCTTCTCTTGCAAATTCTTTTCTCAAACTCTAGGACTGCAAAGCTCCGCAATGAGATTTCCAACTTTGCGCAACTGAATCACGAATCATTCTCTGAATCGTGAAAGTGGTTCAAAATTTACCAATCTCAGTGCCCTTATCACGACTCAACACTAAGTCTCTACTCAACACCCTGTACTGATGTGTTCATCTAAAAATTTGCATGCTACTTGATACAACAAGAACAGTGGAGAATTTAGCTCAAGCTGATTGTCATTATGGAGAGAATTACGACAAAACAGTGAGAGGTATCGTTGAATCAAATTCAGGTTCGAAGAAAAGTTATCTAAGCTTTGAATGAGAAACTGAAAAACTATTGATGGTATATAAGAAACCAGTACACTTACTGTGTTAAGAAGAACTGGGTGAAGAAGACGATGATTATGTTAAAGAGGTCAGCTTTGTTCAGAATCAAGGAGGAGGTTACAAAGTTTACAACAACTACAAGCTGAACCTAAACCGTTCCTACAAGAACACCAACGTTGCTAACCCCCAAGACCACATCTACCCACCTTGACTCAACCCACCCAAATTAAAGCCTATATCCCTAAGCAGCAATACTATCAAAGCTTTCATCCAGCTCCAACAGTACCACCAAGATATAAAGCACATGCTCAGTCACCTACTCAATAAGTTCCAGAGGTAATGGATATGTTCCAACATATTCTAATGGGTCGGACTACTACTACAACTGAGTTAACAAAGAAGTTTGCAGAGGTGCACACAAAAATTGATGTCTCTCGTAATGATTTCAACTACAAATTTGAGACGTTGAATGCACGACTAAAATATGTCGAAACTCAAAAAGCCTCTTCTTCTATTGTGAAGACAATTGGGCAACTCCTTGGGAAAACGGTTCAGAATCCGAAAGAATATCATGCTAGTGCTATGACTCTCACGAGTGAAAGTGAGTTGCTAATTCCCGCAGAGAATGCTAATGATGCTGAGATAGTCAAGCTCATGAAGGGTCCAATTAAACCACAGTTGAGTGCAACCTTTTTTGGAGAAAGTGTCACCTAAAATTCAACTCGACCAATCCACTCGAGCTGCAGGTGGTTAAGTTACACCTTTTGATGCTCAAAAATAGTCAGCTCCTCAAGTAAATAGAACAAACCATTTATTCCCCCTCCTTATGAACCATAATTTCCTTTCCCTAGTGGTTTACAAAAGATAAAGCTGAGAAGTTTAAATCTCTTTTTGATAAGCAAATTCAAGGCATTGAGCTCAAGGTTCCCATATTGGATCTTTCATGTTTATGTCTCTTTCTCGAAAGTTTGTTAAAAATGAAATTAAGGAGAGAACAAAAGAAGTTGAAGGTATGGTAGTACTCACTCACGAAAGCAATGCCATCATACAAAGGAAGATAGTGCCAAATAAGCTTGGTGATCCTAGAATCTTCACAATTCCTTGTTCGCTTGGACCCTTGGTGCATTAATAAACCTCATGCCACTTTCAGTTGCAAGAAAATTAGGCTTTAACGACTACAAATCCGCAAGGTATACATGGTTTAAGTGGATAGGCTGGTGAGAATTCCTCACAACATTTTGGAAGATCTTTTGGTAAAGCTCGGAGGAGTTGAGATACCAACTAACTTTGTCATTTTGAAATGGATGAGGAAACCAAGTACTCGCTGCTTTTTAGAAGAATTTTCTTAGCAATTGCTCGTGCATTGATTAATGTAAAGAATGGAATAATTAGGTTGAATTTGGGTTCAGACCTTAAAATAAAATTTAACATCAATGACGTGATTAAGAAGCCAACCGATGAGGGTCAGGTGTCCTCAATTTAGGAATTGGACGCTTTAGCTGATGACCTATTAGAGGAGTTTGGAGCCAAAGATCAACTGCAAGTCACTTTGACTAAAATGGCTGCGGATGGATACTTGAGTATGGAAGCTGAATGTTACAACAAACTTCTAGATACTTCACAGACCGCTAAAGAGTTCAACTGTGATTGAAGAGTTGGTTGAAACGAGTTATGAGGTCAAAGTAATGCGCCAAAATTTGACAGTATATGTGCTAGATTCGACTACAAGACTCGAGCTGTAAGTGCTCGAATGCACCACTCCTACAGTCAATGATGACTGGTCTGAACTTAAGGCACCCAAAGAGGAAATTAAACCACTTCCTACAGGGCTAAGGTACGCTTTTTGGAGTCCTAATTCCACTTATCATGTGATTGTCAATGCCACTTTGAATGATGATGAGTTGAGCATGCTATTGACTGTACCGAAAAGGTTTAGAAAAGCCATAGGATATTCACTAGCTGACATTAGATGCATATACCTTGGCTTTGCACTCATAGGATTCATCTAAAAAACGAATCACATTCAAGCAGTGAGCCTCAAAGGAGGTTGAATTCTAATCTTAAGGAAGTGGTGAAAAAAAAATTCCTAAGTTGTTAGATGCTGATGTGATGTATCCTATTTTTGATAGCAAGAAGGTTTTTCCTGTTTATTGGGTCCCTAAAAAGAGAGGGATTACAGTGGTTAAGATGAAAAAGATGAGTTGATTCCCACTAGAACCAGAACTGGCCATAGAATGTGGATTGATTGTAGGAAGTTGAATTCTACATCTAGAAAATATCATTTCCCACTTCCTTTTATTGATCAAATGGTAGAACGGTTAGATAATCACAAATACTACTACTTCTTAAATGGGTATAGTGAATTTTTACAAATATCTATACACCAAGATGACAAAAAGAATATGACATTCACCTGTCTATATGATACATTTGCATATAAGAGAATACCATTTGGTTTGTGTAATGCGCCTGTTACTTTTTAACGATGCATGACACTATATTTTCTAATATGATTGAGGAGATGGTTGAAGTATTCATGGGTGATTTCTCTGTTTATGGCTCTTTATTCTCCTCCTTTTTGTCAAATTTTTGCAGGGTACTTAGCAGGTGTGTTGAGACAAATCTTTTGCTGAATTGGGAAAAATGCCACTTCATGGTCAGGGAAGGAATTGTTTTGGATCACAAGATTTCAGAAAGGGTTATTGAAGTTGATTAAGCCAAAATTGAAGTTATGGTCCAGCTGCAACCTCCTAAGATAATTAAAGATGTTTGGAACTTTTCAGGTCATGTTGGGTTCTACAGGAGGTTTATCAAAGACTTCTAAAAATTGCAAGACTGCTTACTCGCTTACTATGAAAAGAGGTCGAGTTCAACTTTGACTCAGATTGTCTTAAGGCGTTTTTGAAGATCAAAGAAGCTTTGGTTTCTGCTCCAATATTCAAGGCTCCATACTGGATTCTCCCATTTCAGATTATTTATGACGCAAGTGATTTTGCTTTAGGAGCAATTTTGGACCAGAGGAAAGACAAAAAGCTGAACGTGATATATTATGCCAGCAGAACACTAGACAATGTCCAAGTCAAGTATGCAACCACTAAAAAAATAGATTTTGGCAATTGTCTTCACATTTGAGAAATTCATATCGCATCTGGTTGGGTCCAAGGTGATTGTGCATACAAATCACACAACTTTGAAGTATTTAATGAAGAAAAATGATGCTAATACCAGACTACGTAGGTACGTGCTGCTGCTTCAAGAATTTGACATGGAAGTAGTGGACAAACTTGGAGTGGAAAATTGAGTGGTTGATCACCTATTACGAATGATGATATAGTACTCGATCCCTAATAATCATTTAATGCCATTGGAGAAGCCCATGTGCCTTAGAGTAGTAGAAAATTGTCGCCAAATCAGCGGTAAGCTGGCTAGAGCTACTTTACCTTGATATGCAAATTTGTCAACTATTTTGTTGTTGGTGAAGTGCCTAAGATTCTGGATTCCTATCAGAGGAAGAAATTCTTCAAAGATGTGAACCACTACTTCTAGGATGAACCTTATGAAGGGATCTGATGATTTGTTCAGAAGATGCATTGTAGAAAAAGAGGTTCAGGGTATCTTGGAACATTTTCATATGTCAGCGTACGATAGTCATTTACCACATTCAAAATGGTTCAAAAAATTCTATAATGGTTGCCAAGTTTGTTTAAAGATACTCAAGCGTTTATCTCCAAATGTGACTTGTGTCAAAGAATGGGGAACATTAATAAAAGAGATGAAATGCCACAAAATTCAATTTTGGGGGTGGAAATATTTGACTTCTGGGGGACTGACTTCATGGGACCATTCAACTCATCATGTCATGGAAACTGGTATATTTTCGTAGCAGTATAATATGTTTCCAAGAGGGTTGAAGCTGTAACTTTTCCCACTAAGGATGCCAAAGTTGTGTTGAAGTTGTTTAAGAGCATCATTTTCTCCAGATTTGGAGTTCCTAAAGTGGTGATAAGTGATGGAGGTTCCCACTTCATTAACATACTATTTGAGAATTCGTTGAAGAAACATGCAATTAAACATAAGGTAGCTACACCTTATCATCCACAGAATAATGGCCAAGTAAAAGTCCCAAAAAGTAGATCAAAATCATCATAGCTAGAGTTATGGGAGTTTAAAGGCGAGATTGGGCAGTCAAGTTAGATGACATATTGTGAGCTTACAGAACAACTTTCAAAACTCCAAGTGGAAGAAATCCGTTTAAACTGTTTTTATGGGACGTCATGCCATTTGCCGGTTGAGAAAAAGTATACAAGTTGTTGACTTTTGGTATCATGATTGGTTAGGAGAAAAGACTCAACGAACTACATAAGTTACAAGTAATCAGACTTGAAACTTATGAGAGCTCAAAAATTTACAAGGAAATAACTAAAGTTTTTCATGATAAGAAGATTGCATCCAAGCGGATCACAGCTGATGATCAAGTGCTTCTGTTCAACTTGAGGCTTAACTTATTCTCTAGAAAGTTAAAGTCAATATGGTATGGTCCATTCCGAGCTAAGGAAGTTTTGTCCTATTGGAGCCATCACTTTGGTAAACAAAAAGGGATCAAATTTTATTGTGAGTGATCAAAGAATGAAATTTTATATAGCTCATGATACTATTCCCGATAGATATCTGGTTCTTCTCGATGAGCCACCATATGTTTGGATAGGTGTGAGGAGTCAAGCTCATGACTTTAAACAAGCTCAGTTAAGAGGAACTCACATGATATCCTTGTAAATATTTTAATTTTTTTATGAAAAAAATCTTGTGTTTCTTTGGTTTTACTTCTAAATTTCACGGATCTGCAATGTGGTCTTGGTTTTTGCAGCAAATGGGGAAGGTGTATAAATTTTTGTCTGGTGGATAATGTGCTAACTCGACACATCTCTCCGAGTAAAAACAAAAACAAAAAAGAGATTCACTTCAATATACATTGGATTCTCGCAATATTCTTAATGTTGCATTTAATTTTTGGTGTCATGCATTACGAAATTCATAAGATTTTTTTTGTTGGGTCCTACATCCACTCTTCATGCACTCTTATACTCATTAAAAGGCAGAAGTGGATAACCCCAAACATGTTTGTCAGGAGAAAGAGTTGTTTCACTATCTTCTGCAATGGCTTCACTTTCTTCTGCTTTAAAAACAACATTCACCTCACTTGTCTCTCTCATCACCACTTGCACACAAAATTAACTTGAGTTTCTTTTCTTCTCGTAGTTTCATCCTCTTTCTGAAGCTTCTTCATTTTGCAGGAACATAAGCTCCACTCGACCAGACTCAGCTTGAGCATCGCCGTCGAGCCCATACTCGAGTGAAGCCGATCTTTCTCCAACATGTTAAACTGAAGAGGAATGCACAAATTTGTATACACCATCACGGAATCGAGCCATTAGATTAAATCACTTATTCTTTTCAAAACCATGATCTATTTGATTTACTAAAATCGATGTCCACCCGTGTTCTCCGTATTTATCCACCCACCATCGTTTCCCACTCGAGCCACCACTTGAGTTAAATAAATCGAGTTGAATACAATACCCTCGAGTCATCGGAGTCAATTTAATTTGTGACCTCCAACATCTAAGCTCGAGTAGAGAAGATACTCTCTGGTTTCACTCGAGGAGTGACCAACTCGAGCAACACTAACTAATTTAGAGATTGACGCAAAGCAGCAACTCGATTCACTCGTCGAGTTGAAGCGTTAGGTTGAAGATTTTGTCTTGGTGTTTCCAATGATGCATCGAGTTGAAGCTTGGGTAGAAACATGAGTAGCAGAGCAGAGAAATCGAGTGAGGAGGACGACATAATCAATCACCACCGTGACCACTAGGCACTCGAATTCTACATCCAAGTTGAGACATTCGTGTTAAGTGAAGGTGAAGTGAACTCGACCGTATACATTAAATTCATCAAGAATGAGGAGATGAAGTGAATCTTTTCAAAGCGGAGGTTGACTCTTAATGGCAAAAGACTCTCCAATAAATGTTGATGACGACGACTTTATCGTGGACTTAATGCAAAAAAAGAGAAGAAATGCGTAGAGGGAAAAAAGGTATAGAAAACACAAGGGATGACAAGACGTTTGAAGATGATAAAAGTTTTGGTGAAGGAGATGACGATGTTGACATTTTTGATGGCAAAGGAGAACCGCGGAAAATGAGTTACAAAGAAGCAATGCAGGCTTTTCGGCAAATGACGGTGAAGGAAACAAGGTCCCTTCATGGGGAAACGATGGTGAAGCTTGGCATTGCTAGGGATGTCAACGTTATGTTAAACATGTGCGAGTTAATGCATTTTATGTGCAAAGCTTGGGGATCTCACAGAGCGGAAATGTCCAATTCCTAGCTTCAATTGAATTGTATGAGTATTCTGTCGGCGAAAATAGGCTAAAAAGAAGAAGTGGATTTGGTGCCCTGACTTTCAAAGTAAACAACATAAAACATTCTTTCACAGAAAACCAATTCGAAGAGCTTTTTGAATTTCTTATTTGTTCATGACTCGACATTGAGTTCAATAGAGAAGAGTTAGTTTTCCTATGAAAGTTGATAGTAGGTAATGAATCATATAATCAATCTAACAACAAATGTACCAACATCAGAAACCTCACGATTCTCTACTTTTAGAAGGTGGTTGCTTGCACATGCTTTGTCAGGAACAAGTCGGGGAATGTGCGGCTCACAGAACTCATGTTGATCGACCAAGGTCTAAATAAGGTCATTAATAATTCTGCTAACTACGGAAGGAAGTTTGGAGGAGAAGTGAACGGCGTAGGGTTCACAAAAACACTAATAAAACAACTGACTACTTACAGAGCATGGGCGCCAAGGCTGAAATGGAAGAAAAAGGGGAATATTCGCATCGGCGAGATCATAGCAAGGATACTCGAAGCGTGTGAAGTGACAATTAAAAAAAAGGCGATCCCTCCAGACTGGATTGATACAACATACCTTCAACAAATTTGGTCTTCAGCAAAATGGACCTGGATGTACAAGTTCATTCACCTAAATTCAGGAAAATAATCAAAGATAATACTTTTAAATGTGGAATGGACTGCAATTGGGCTTACGGGTAATGTAGCATTGATACCTCTGGGAGAACTCCTCTATGAAAAAAGCTCAATCAAACTTTCAAGAACGGGAAGGAGAGCCAACAGAGATGGATAAAAAAGCACCATGGTGCTTTTATTTTAATGAGTACACATAACCGTGGATAAGTAAAGGAGTGAAAGCAGCCCATAAACACAGTGGTTTAATGCAAAAATGGTGTAAGTAGCATGCTACAAAAATAGCGCAAATTGTGGTATAACTCAAGGATTTGAAAATAGGCTCCCATTATCACAAGGATAACCCATTTCCCCTATCTCTCAGATGTTCTACATTTATCTTGTGGGAGGTCAGAAGGCGCTCCACATCGGAACAACCACTTAAAGTATCTTTAAATCTGCACAAACCAGTTCTGTTCCTACAACAACATGATACAACACCACAACCCCATCACTTTGACCTTAACTCGTACTCTTAGCTAGAGCACACCATCGAGTTAGGTAGCGAGTACATTGTCGAGTTAGGCAACGAGTACCACAACTATGTTGCTGAAATGACTATAGAGTTGCACATCGAGTCGAGTCCTGAACCAATTGGAAGGAGATCATCGAGTCAATCTTGACAACAGAGAAGTACAAGCGTTGCATCACAACAACAAAATAGGGAAATTCAGCTTCAAGCTTTCCAACCGCACGCGGAAGTGGATTTTCTGGACTCACAATGACAACAACAGGAACCACAACCTCACAATGAAAACATGAAAGTGGATCCAGCATGGTGGTCTCTATTCAGATGAGGTAACAACTCCAACTCGACTGTAAATACCGCTGCCTTTACACAAGGGACCATGTGAATTAACTTTAAGGGAGGGTCCTAGAGGATATTAATGTTGTTTTTTTTTTCTTAGTTTTGATTTTCTATATAGTTTATGTATATCACTTAAGGCATTGAAAATCAAAAAAATATTTTTTCCTTCAACATCCTTGATCATAAGGCATATAAAAACCAAAAAAAAATTGAAAACGTTTTCAAAAATCCACAAAAGAGTGTCATGTAGGATTGATTCGAGAGTCTACAACCGCTTATGACTTGCTGCTTTAGTTGTGCATCCGAGCTAGTTATGAATGCTAAGACCACACCATGCTAGAAATGTTTAATTTGAATTATTGGCTTAAATGAAACATGTTGTGGTCTGATGTCTTTCCTTGCTAAGTGATAACCATAATCTTGACAATCAATTATTGAGACTATGCATCGAATTTGAGCTTGTTGATTGCACAAAATACTTGAATTTTGTTTTCCTTATGCATATATATTGTCAATCCAAGTAGGCTCCCACCACACACTTTACCTCTTTTCAAACCACAATTTGCTTGTTGTGTGTGTTATGTGAGGCCTCATTTTCGGTTTAAACTTGTCATAAAGTGTTAAGTGAGAGTTGACAAGTTCATGACTTCATGTAGATGATGGTTCATGATTTTTGAACCAGTTAAGACTAGGTGGTTTTGATTATGGGTGTAGGAATGCTTGTGTCTAACCATAAAAAGGAATGAAGATAACAGAAAAAGAAAAAGAAAGACCAAAGGTAAAGAGTGTCTAAAGGGAGAAATGTTTGAAAGTATAAGAAGTATTCTAGTAAAGGTTTTGGGTAATGAAAGTATAAGAAAGGTTCCGAACAATGAAAAAGAAAATAAAGAATAAGTCTTCTGGTATGAGAAGAAAAAAAACCTAGAATTGTGATTGTATAAGTCCCAAACAACTAGAATTCACAATATATGAACCTTCTGCTTAGGTTTATGATTGGACAAAAGCGTGAGAAAATGACCTTGGTGGCTGAAAAGAGAAAAATAAAAGCCTTGAGTTAAAATTGGTATAATAGGATATTTTTATGGGATTAGATGAATAGGTTGAGATCGATTTGGGTTTATAGGTAGATGAAGTCATGATTTTTTATGGCTATATATGTTCTTACTTTTAGCATTATGTTGAAGCTTAAACCATTCAATGAGTTATCTCTGATCTTAATCGATTACCCAGTTACTAGAAAGAGACCATTTTAATCTCTTAGACCAAGCAAGCTCATTGTAGATGCATAGCTTTATCCATGGTTTTGTGCTAAATGAATTGTAAAAGGAATGGATGAAGTGAATGAATATTTAGGTTAAGGTTGAACTTGAATTGAACTATGATTAACATGGCTAAACTCTTTAAATAAGGCTTGCTCTACTTTCATGTGAACTAGTTTGTTTTGGTTCTGAATTCTCAGTTTGCAACCTCTCTTCCTTCTGAGTTCTATGCATTTGCTTGAGGGAAATGAAATAGTAAGTGTGTGGGAGTTGATATGTGTGCATTTAAACTAGTTTAAAAAACCATTTACCATCAATTTTGTATTAATTCATCTATTGTTTGCACTAAATCATAGTCTTTCTAGCTCATTTGCATACTTAGGGTTACTTTCACAAGTATATGCATACATTTTGTATTGGGGGTCCTAATTAGGTACCTAAAGGAGCATTTGATGACTAATGTGGAGTGTAAGGAGGATACAGATGTACACTCTAGTGGCAACTTGAGTTGCAACTTGACTAGTGATTGAGGTGCTACTTGACTGCTAACTCGAGCGGCGAATCGAGCTGCAACTTGACCGCCAACTCGACCTCCCACTCAAACCGCTACTCGACCGCTGCCACGTCCGACTCGACCGCCACCACGTCTGACTCGACTGCCACCATGTCCAACTCGACCTCCAACTTGAGTCACCATTCGAGTAAATCATGTTACCAATCAACTTAACGGGCCACTTCAGCCAGAAGGGTCGAATTGAATAAGAGTTTACTACTCGATGTGCCACAGTAGATGGGTCGGTTTATTTTAGGTTTTAGCTAAATTCAGAATAAATACTCTTAGTTGTAAGAGAAATAACAAAAAAGCTCGTTTTTACCTCTTTTATGCAAAAACATTTTTAAGTCATTTTTCTATTTTGTAATTCAGAGCAAACTTGATTCTTATGATTTTTAATGCAACTTTCGTTTACTTTTAGTATTGTGCATCATCTCATTATTAACTTATTGTGGATGTTTTCTACTATGATTCATGTTTTTTTGTTTACTTTATGAGTTTTCAGTAATTCACTTAAGACTCTTGAAGATGGGATATACTAGTATGGATCTTAGATTTTCTAGGTTTTTTAAGATTAGAATCGCTTATGTTTCTTCTTTTTGGTGTTGCTAAGGCTTATTTCACTTGATTAATTGAAATTTGTTCTTAGACATTCTATCATTCGGTAAGTGTTTGATAGAATATATGATCGAACCAACTTCAGAGATTCACACTCTAAGCTCGGAGGATCGATTGTCTAAGGTGTTTATCGGTTATAATGAGTTGTTTCTTTATGTCAATTAGGTTGTTAAACACATGTGATGATAAAGTCTGTTAATAACTTTGCTGAGTTTGTTTGTCACGAGAGTGGATTCAATATTATATGAACTTACTACCTAGAGATCCACTTTGTTTGAGTTTTGTTAAGCAGCTTAGTAGATTTAAGTGATCCATTAGTCCATAACTCATGCTCCTCAGGGTCCCCCTTTCTCATCCGTTTGATTAGTATTATATCCCTTTTCTACTACATGATTTATATTTTTGTTATGCTCAATTGTTGTTTTATTCTTGTTTAAAACTGCTCGTTTAGGTTGATAGATAACTAAAACGTTATTGATTGAGTTGAATTAGATTGTTCTTGTATTTTCTTAATTGTTAGTAATTGCACTCGATTGGAATGACATCTCAAGTGTTATAACAACAACGACAGTGCAAAGAGATTATTGATACGAAAAATTCTGTTATCGAGGGAATGTTATAAACCTATCAAATCCTAATTCATTGAAAATAGTAAAAACATAAGGATCTTGTTGCTTCGTTTATGTGAGGCATATCACGTCCGGGATATATTACCGATATATCTCCTTAAGGCGTCTAACTATCAGGTCAATGCTTATACCTTGACAGTTCCAACATCTTGTAATCATGGCGCATTGGATGGTTTAGGAACCACTAAACCTTGAATTTTTTGATGTTGGATGGGGATGATGAAGAGCAAACCTCACGAGGGACTTCTCGAATTTGAAACTTGGATGGAGAGATATCAGGGAACTCTTCATCAAGTTTACGTTTGCGGTGATTTGGAAGATCTTCAATGTTGGCTTCAGTCATATGATCATTGTCCGAAGTCATGTCAGCATCGTAATCAGGATTACGAGCCTTCTGATAATTCATGTCAGCATATGCAGGATTCATCCTTTCAGGGTCATTATCTAATGGATTATCTGGTACAATTTCCTCAATTTGGACACCCGTGTTAGGATTTGCACGAGCCATATCATCACCAGAATCACCAGAGTCAAGGCAACCATTTGTGATGAGATAAGCACCAGTGTCATGCGTTAGCATACCGCATTCTTCACTAACAATTGTTGTGCTACCTTCTTGGAATTGGAATCTACGTCTGAAGCCTAATGGTTGAATGATGTCCCAGTTTAGACATACTCGCACAAAATCCACATGAAAAGCTCTATTTCTGTTATAATCACTATCGAGAAAGTTGCCTAAAGCCCGCCCAATATGAACCACCACCTCTTGATTCAAGAACTAAAGAGGAATACCTCTAATTTGAACCCAAAAAGGTACGAAATCCAGCATTCCAGGAGGCATAATAGGAGACCACCTTTGGAGAATTACCATCCTTGTAACGAAGTCCCAAGGACCATGACAGAGAACTGTCTCCATGGCGTCGTCAGTAGGGAAAACAAATTGAAAGAGATCATCCTCCATTCCAAGATCTAGCTCATGAACCTCTCTTCTTACATTATTTGGTATTTTGAAGGTGAAATAAGTGTACTAAAGAAAGATGCTTAAACGTATCGGAAACTTGTGGAAACAGAAAATATATTGCCAACAAAGAGAATGATTTATATAATGGAATCTCTCCATTAAAACCATGGAGGGAAATACACCACGTTCTAGTATGTGTAACGTGGGAATAACTGCCGAGAAGAAATAGTAGAGAGGCCACACCATTTCACCGGAAAAATGGACGATAATCGTTGATAAACATGGTAGAAGCAGAGTAAAACATGGATATAAAATAAAATATACTAATATTTGAGATTTATTTTGTGATTCTCCGTGCGTTGACGGTCTATTTTCACTTTAAAATTTCGATATAACAATTAATCAACCTAAAGTTAGACATTTTCTCTAGTTCCTTCCATAGTATACATGCAAGACCTTATTGCATCCAAAATTATATTATGACTATCGAATTCCACACATTGTATATGAAATATGTCCAATTGTACAAATTGAGGATAATTATACTTTTATTGTAAACTGACAATTGATTACTGTCAGTGTTTTGAAAACCGGATCGGCCCGGCTGATCGGACCGGTTCGACTGTGACTCATTAATAAAACCGGTTTGAGTTGAACTAAAACCTAATTTAAGTTACATTAGTAAAATTGATCAAAAACTGACAAAATCAATGATCCGAATTAATATTAAAACCCGGTTCACCAATAATTTTTGTATTTTTGAGAAAATATATTTATTATTACTCTTATTTTATAAAACTGGAAATCAAAATTTCAAAATTAGAAGTTAAAACCATAAAAATTCATCTTCTTTAATACTCGTTTAATTTACATTATAATTTATAATTGATATAAATAATGTTTGTAATGATAATTTTTATAAATCACTGATAAAATTAATAGATAATTATATAGATATATATATATATATATATGTGTTGGGTTATATAAATGAGAGATGATATTATAAATTTTTTTGTCAAGTGTGAATGTATTCTTTCTAATTTATATTTATCAAACATGTTATACTATTTTTACACTATCATATTATTCAAAAAGTTAGATGTTATATATATAATAAAACTAAAAATTTGGTTCAACCGATTCAACTTGTCAGACCAACTATCCAATAACATTGTCGAGTTGATGTTCGGTCCAATTTTCAAAACATTGGTTACGATTTTATACTGTTAATTAACCGAACTTAAACCCGATCAAATCTCAAATAAACAATCAAATTTGAGCAGATTAGGATCAACATTATTTATTTGAAATTAGTAAAATCTAAAAACTGTTTAGTTTTGGTTAACCAATGGTTTAAAAATTATAAAAAATAGTTGGTTTACAACAAAATTATAAATTATTTAAGAATTTATGTAATTGGACAGATTTTATGTATTTTATAAAATTTGATAGTTATTATTTAATTTTGAATGTAGTTAGGCTTTATATATGTATTTTAGATATAATTTAAGTATAAATTGATATTTTGTTATACAGAAAATTATGATGGAAATTGACGGTCCCTCATCTCTTGTTGTAAATAATGTTTCACCTTAATAATAACCATTTCTATAACCAAACTCGTATCGTGGTTTCTCTTTAGGCCCATTACGTAATTGCACTTAATCTGTCCAGCCCATTATGTATTGCACTTAATTAGATCCCTAATTAAACACTCATACTTTTTCTGACATGGATCTTTTAAACAAAATTAATAAAGCAACGTCCGACAAAAAGAATAAATGAATTAAAAAACTCCATTTCCATAAATCTTAATTTTTGCTGGAGCTTAAAAGTTTCCACTATGGTGGGTTCAAAAGATATCATTTGAATAGAGAGCATGTAATATGGGCAATTGGGCGATAGGACCCTTTGAAATTAATTATGAGTAGCCAAGAAAATTGTTTGTACGTAATTGAGTGCACCGAAAGGTGGCACGACCATTTATTTTTTGTTCTTCGTATTAAAATAAAAAGACAAAATGTTATATTGTTGTAGGACATGTATTTATGAGTTATGTGACATTTTAATAATAGTCAAATACAAAAATAAGTACAACACTCAAAGATTTACTCTCTTTGTTCAATAATTTACCACGTGAATGTTCCATACATAAATTTCTAATAAGTTTTGTTTTCTTTTAAGAATTTGGATTCACTCAAAAGTAAATTTGTAAAATTCAGTTACGTCTCCGATTAGTTATCATCTATAATAATTAAACAAAGATTTAACTCTTTTGGTATCTGTCGGCCATCTTTTTTTTCCCTTTTGACCTAAAGTGAAGACCATTAACCCTATCACTGCCTTTTTACGAATAGAATACACTTTTTCTTTTTACATTTAAACTAGAGTGAAAATATACTCATATACATTAGTTTTTCTTATAACAATCTTTATATATAATAAAAACATAGTTTCGTATTCTTATAGTAACAAGAAGTCATTTTTTATTTTTTGATAAAATTTATTAAATTATTTAAATGATAATTATTATTTTAGTCTACATAATACTATTAATTTGTTTTAGTTTAGTTATAGAAAAATTTGTCTTATTTCAAATATATAAAGATATAGTAAATAAATCTAATAAAAATCTATTATATAAAAAATATGAAAACTAAAAATAATAATTTAAAGTATAAGATTTTATATATGTATTTCTTATATAATAAATATGTAGTAATAATTTAAAAAATATTGTATTAGTTTGCTTTAATCTAAAAGTAATATAACAAATTTGTTACTAGAAAATATTATGATAAACTAAAATTATATAAAAATAATATTTTTAGATTATTTTAAGATAATGCTGAAAAATATTTGTGATTGTCATCAAACACATATAATAAATAATAATCAAATCTTATATATTATTAGAGAAATGATTTTAGAAAAAATCTTATGTGTAGATACCATAAGATTTTAGTATGCTTGATTACAAAGTTGTTATTAACACCATAATTTATCTTTATTTAATATTATTTCATTTTTAATTAAACTTATATATTTTAAGTAATTTTTATTTATAAGAAAATATAATTATCTGTTAAGTTTTAAAATTGTCCAAAAAACAAATTTAACACAATAATGAGCAAGAAGCCTCTTACCCATTTTTCAGTGTGATCTCGTAAAACTCTCCATGTTGTGACAAGGCTTGACTTATCCCTGGAAACACCATCAGTGTTAAATTTATATCACTCCTTAATTGGTGGCTTCCATGAAATCAATTTAACACAATTCTGCAAAGCTTGTATACGACCAACAGTTCAAGTATTCGCTAAATATATCTTAAGCGCTAGTTCCCTTACGAACTTCACCTTGTTTCTACAGTGGCCAACAGTCCCAAAAATGTAGCCGCACTTCCACTTCCATCCCCACCATAAGACCATTGCACAATCGTCATGAATCTCGTAGTCACACAATTTGGGCATGCTTTTAGCGCGGTAGTAATCTTCGCCAAATCCCCTCCATTGTGCATAATTATTTCATCCCAACTGGTACATAATTGACACAAACCTGAATCTGAAAGATGTCGTCTTTGTCTTTCAAAATTTGTTAATAGAATCTGATGTGCTCCCATCCTAAGGAAAATGCACACCCTCTCCGGGACTTGAAATTTTCTAAATTCGATCAAAAATACCAGACATATTTGTCCGAGGGGAAGAGTCTTGTGTTATAAATGTATATGCCGATCTCACAATAAACTTCCCATCCGGAGTGAAGACCCAACACATACGATCCTTCGCCCTTGTAATCTCATCCACGACATAAGCTCCCAGTTTTAACTGAAACTCCTGAGGCAAAAATTGACTAATTTGGGCTTAATGTTATCCCGAACCCATGCGCCAAAGATCACAAACTTTAGAGTTCTACAATTCCAACGGTAAAGATGTGAGCACATGAGTACGAAAACGTATGACAGACCCAGACCCCACGACCCATTTAATTCCCGGTAATACAACACCTGCCATGCCAATAAAGAAGGTTCGATAAGTTGCAGATTTGCAACCCACTTAACTTATCCAAACTGTATCATGTAAAGTGCCAATTCTATACTTAGATCATAGTAATCTTGCATACAAACTGGTAAATTCGTACATCAACCGCAAACTTAGCTTCCCAAGTAAGGCATGGTTCATATCAGTAGATAACTTGAGACCGAGTCCACCATCCCTCTTCGCTATAAAAACTTTATTCCAACTTAAAAGATGGATTTTCCTCTTCTCCATTGTATCTCCTTAAAAGAAGGATCTCGATATTTTGTCTAGACTCTTCAATATATATGATGATAACATCATGGAGCTCACAGAGTGAATTGAAATTGACGAGAATATTGATTTTGTAAGAGTTAATCTGCCAGCCATACTCATAGTTCGACTCTTCCAACCAAAAAGCTAGCGGATACACGAGTAATAATCTCACAAAAGTCTCTTATTCACCCATTGTTTCAAAATAAGAATACCAATTATATCCCCAAGTCTTTGGTGGATGAAATGCCACTCGCCATGCTAATCTCACTTTCCAAATCTTGGCTTACATTCTTAAAAAATAAATTTTTGATTTCTCTAGACTTATATTTTGTCATGATGCGACACAAAACCTCTCTAAGATGCCACGAATAAAGCGTATTTCCTGCACCGAAGCCTCAAGAACAGAATCAAGTCGTCGGCAAAACATATATGTGAAAGTTCTGGCCCACCCCTAACTATTCGTACAAACTTCCAACGCTTATTTTCCACTGCATGATCTATTAGATGACACATCCATTCAAGACAAAGAACAAACAAATAAGGTGAAAAGGGATCGCCTTGCCGTAATCCCCTTGATGGTAAAAATTCATCTGTCATCTCTCCATTCCACAAAATCCTTATTTTTGGATTGGACACCGCTTGCATAATCCATCGACTCCAACCTTCCGGGAGATCAAGGGCATAAATGGTGTCTCTCAAGAAATCCCACCTTATTCTATCATAAGCTTTCTCCATATCAAGCTTAAGTAGCATCCAACCTGTCATACCCGACTTATGTCGCATAGAATGTACCACTTCTTGAACCATAACCACATTGTCCATACTTAATCTACCCAGAATGAAGCTAGACTGGATCGTTCCGATGACTTTTGGCATGATTGTTTTGAGGTGAAACATCATAGTCTTAGTGATAACCTTGAAAAAGACATTGCAAAGGCTGATCGGCCAAAATTGAGTAATCATACTCGCTCCACTCTCTGCACCATGTACGGATAAAAAAACTAGCGCATGTGCCTTGATCACATTTTGGGAGGGTCCACCAACAAAATTCTCTTTCCGAAACACGGATAAAGCCATATGATCCACCATATCATTTTCTTTCCTCTGCGGTTGCAAAGTTTCAAATTTATTTATAATTTTCTAACACCACGGAGTGCCATATACAACAAGATCCCACATAGATTTCTCTCTGAATTCTTCTCGCGTGGATTGATTGAAGCTTTGGCATGATTATGATTCGACAAGTGCTTCTAATTCGCTTTCCTCACCACCATAGTTCAGCATCTTGATTTGATTGAACCGGTTCCTCATGTGCATGCTCAGCCTATATCGTTGCTACATCTGTCACCACTACCGCTGGAGTAGCTCGTGGACATACACTGGCCACATACCCGAGCGTACCGAGCTCTCTCAAAATTTACTGTTGTACGATCTACTTTAACGGATTTCCCTACCCCACGACCAATAGCCATAATAATACGCCTATGGTACATAGTAGCCAGAATATTCACCAATCTAACCCACACCGGAATCGTGGTTATATCATCACAAAGTGGATCAAAAAAACCAGCCTTCCAATTTTGCACTAAGAGATAACTCTTGATCATTCTCCACAGGCTACCCGTTAAAACATTAAAATCTCTTCCTTAATATCAAATTTACCACAAAGAAACCCCTTAGAAGATCTGTGACATGAACACCCCCTTTTAGCTTCATCAACTCACGTAGCTTCCTTGCGAAGGCAGCCCAAGGTATAATTCTTCCAATACTTTCATAATGATACATTGCTTCCAAAGTCCGCCATAATGCTCATTACTTCCTCTCCAATAGTCACAATCGCTTCACATCATCACCCGTAAATTCTACATTCACATTCGAATCTACATAATCATCGTCTAAAACCATATAAGGCGATAACCTTCCTCCCACATATGTGTCTCTCACATTATCAATTTGTATTGGTTTATTTTAAGGATTGGTTTACTTTGGTTTTGTATATATATGTGATTACATCGTATTGTTACGATTTGAGAAATAAGGATTCATATTTTCTGTTAGTCTTCGTTCTTCTGATATGGTACCAGACCATTTCTGCTCAATTTCTGAAAATTTTCATCCAATTTCTCCAAATTACAGTTTGATTTCGTCTTTAATCTTTGTTTTCATCCGTGTAATACGTTCGGTCAAGTTGAATCAAAATCGAAATGGTGCGAAAAGGTGGAAAAGCTCGAATCAATTCCATTCATGGAGATGAAGAGTTATGAATCCTTATTTCTCAAATCGTAACCCTACAATGTAATCACATATATATATATATATATACAAAACCAAAATAAACCAATCCTTAAGCTAAACCAAAGTAAACAAATACAAATTGATATTCCCCCTTAAGATGGAGGTGCATAGATATTATGAACACCCATCTTGCGAATGAGTGAATGAAAAGTTGTAGGATAAAGAGCTTTGATAAGAACATCGGCTAGTTGATGGTCAGTTTGGATATGCATGGTTTTGAGAAGCCCGTCTTCAATCTTCTCACGCACAATGTGACAAGCCATTTCAAGATGCTTAGTGCATTCATGAAAGACGAGATTGTTGGCAATATGGATAGCCGCTGTATTATCACAATATAAGTGTGTTGGTAAAGTGATGGAAATCCGCTGTTAACGAAGATTCCTTGTCAACTAGATCAGCTGTTTAGTGGCCATATACATGGCTCGATATTCTGCTTGTGCAGAACTCAAAGAAATTGTACCATTATTCTTAGACTTCCATGTAACAAGTGAATCCCCAAGAAACATATAATAACTAGTAACAGACTATCGAGTGTCAGGAGAAGCACCCCATTCTGAATCAGTATACTCTCGAATATCAAAATTGGCATCGACAGAATAAAAGAGACCCTGACCAATAGTACCCTTCAGGTATCGTAAGACCTTATGAACAGCTTGAAGATGAACATTACGAGGAGCAGCAAAATTTGTGCAAGTTTGGATACCACAAACACAACATCATGCCGAGAGATGGCCAAACACTGAAGCCTGCCAATCAATCTGCGATATGGTTGAGCATCATCCAGCAACATACCATCAGTCTGTGACAGTTTTTTTGTTAGGTTCCATCGGTATAATAGAAGGTTTGCATTAACTGAAACCTGTAGAATCAAGAAGATCCAAGACATATTCTCTCTGGCATGTAGAGATCCCAGCAGCGGATTGGGCAATCTCAAGCCCAAGAAAAACATTTGGAGGACCAAGATCTCGAAGTTTGAATACAGAACTCAGATGAGTTTTCAAATCATCAGTTGCAGATGTGTTAGTACTCGCAATCAGTATGTCATCGACATACACAAGAACCACCAGAAAATCACCATTAGAATGTCTAACAAAGAGGGTATAATCTCCATGACATTTAGAGAAACTGAGATGAAGAAAGGTTGTAGAAAAATTAAGAAAGCACTGTCTCAAAGCCTGTTTGAGTCCATAAATGGATTTGTGAAGACGACATACAGTGTTAGCTAGGTCGATTTCCCCCTGAATTACAACATAACTGGGAGGAAGCTTCATATAGACTTCCTCATCCAATTCACCATTGAGAAAAGCATTGGAAATGTCTAATTTCGTTAGAGACCACTTCATGTTTGGTGCAAGAGAAAGAATGAGCTTCATAGTAGGCATTTTGGCAACAAGAGAAAAGGTATCAAGGTAATTAATACCTTCCTTTTAAGTATATACCCTTTGGCAAGCCGTCGAGATTTGAACCTTTCGATGGTGCCATCTGCATTGTATTTGATTGTAAATATCTATTTACAACCAACTGCTTTCTTCCCTGCAGGCAAAGAACAAAAAGTCCATGTACATGTTCTTTGAAAAGCTCCAATTTCCATAATCACACCGTACCTTTAGTTTCATAGCTTCTGAATAGTGGTCAAGGATTTTTGTGGAGGTAATAGTATTAATGAAAGCACAAAAAGGCACATATAGATATGAATAAGAGATATAGTTTGTGAGTGGATATGGAGTGGTGAGCTTAATATCAGTACTAGTAGTAGTATAACAATGAAAGTCTTTTAAATGGGAAGGAAGTTTTATGTGACAAGTGACAAGTGACTCATAAGGAGTCATTTGTTTCAGAGATGACTCAGCTTGATGAGGGTGAGCATCAAAGGATGGTTGCAGAGGCAAGACATTAGCATCCATAGAATGTGGTAAATGTATACGAGGAAAGTAATGTTTTGAATCTTATGTGATATTCGAATAGACAAAAGAAAAAAAATTCTCATGAAACTGAGTATGTCTCTAAATCTAAGACCTTATACCATTTTACCCAGCAGAATAACCTATAAAGACACATGCATGAGCTCTAGGGTCAAACTTAGTTCTCTGTTTAGTGGAAGTGAATGTATAACAAAGACTACCAAAAGCTTTCAAAGACATATAATTCGGAACCTTGGAACAAACAACTTCAAAGGGAGAGACATTGTTAAGAACTGGAGAGGGAATCTGATTGATAAGGAAAGTAGCTGTGAGAATACACTCACCCCAATATTCTAATGGAAATGCCAGATTGAAACATTAAGGCTCTAGCTACATTCAAGATGAAATCTATTAAATTTATGTTAAATACAAATACGTTAAAATATTATGTTATAAACTTATTAAATTCACTTCTTATAATTTTAAAATAAATATAAATTATAAAATTAAAATGAAGCCATGTAATATTGAAAAGATAAACAAAGAAAATACTAAAATAACCTCTGATAAATAATACAATATGTATTTATAAATAAAAAATGCTAATAAAAATAGATATATTATGTAGATATAATTGGTAATATATAATAATGATAAAAATAAATTTGGGCTTAAAACTTTAAATAAATGCAGGTTTTTAGTTTAATGATAGGCGGTAAATCTACTAAAAGTAGAGTTTTTTGCATATTCTGAAATCGAGTCGTACTCTCTACATTATGTAGGAACTTGACTAATGAACTGCTAGTTGTGACCCAATGTTGACAAAAAAACGCAGGTCTAAAAACATAAATAAACATGGCTCTAAAAATCTAAATGACACGAGTTTAAAAGGTTTATATAAAAAAAATTATATAATGTATCAAAACTTAAATCAATAGAGTTCAAAAAATATAATTTGTGTACAACAACTATTATCATTATAAATTTATTTTTAGTATATCAAATATATATAAAATTAATAAATTTACGTATACAAATCTAACTATGAATTAAATAAAAGAAAATAAATTTCATATATTATAAATAAATTAAAATAATTACAAATGTATATAGTACGAGCGTCATCCAAGTATATAAATAAACTCAATTGATAGCTAAAATTCATTTTAAAATACTTCAAACAACGATTCTAAAAAATAGGATTATGGTGGCAGGTCAACATAAGTATCATTTGGCCAAAACTACATTTCCATAAAAAATGCTTTAGTAAATATGTTATGATAGATATTCTTTATTTCGATATTAAATCTCAGAATCACAGGATCTTCGTTCCTTTTTAACCAAGAAAAGTGGTGGACCATTGCTTTTAATATCTATTTTGTCATCTGCTTAAAGCCTTGTGTTGGTTTTGGGGTTTCTTTGGATTCCTTATAATTATATTTACATATAGTCATATTTACACACAATTCACAACAATACTTATCAATATAATTCGTGTGTGTAAAAAATGGGTAATTGTGTATTCAAACACAATATTGGTTCAAGAAAACTATACGATAAAGATGATTCATTCATTAAAGTCGTAACTCCTAACGGTGGTATAATGGAGCTTAATCCACCGGTCTTCGCCGAATTCATAACCAATGAATTTCCCGGCCATGTAATGCACGACTCTTTCTCATCTCCACCGCTTCTTCACAGCGAAGAACTCTTTCCTGGTAACATCTATTACCTCTTGCCTCGTTCTTCCACCGCCTCAACCACTCAACTACATTCCTCCGACTTGTTATCAACACCGTACAGAATGTCTTTTGGGAAAACTCCGGTAACGACTACGGTGAATGGCGGCGGAGGAAGAGGTGGTAAAGGAGTGTGGAAGGTGAGGCTTGTGATAAGTCCGGAGCAATTAGCGGAGATTCTTGCGGCGGATGTGGAAACTGAAGCGTTGGTGGAGAGTGTTAGGACGGTGGCTAAGTGCGGTGGTTACAACTACGGTGGTGGTGGAGTTCATTCAAGAGCTAATTCAGATCAGTTGAGTGTTGCGACTAGTTTCAAAGGGAAATTAAGGTAATATTTAGAATTTTTATTAAACTAATTTTGTGTTCTTTTTTTGTATGTTAATTATGTACTGTATTCATCTATTTCCGATTTAAGAAGTGAATTTATGTATTTTGTTTACTCTTATTCCTAAAACTTTCAATTTCAAAGTTCACTTTATCATCAGAGATTTCAGAGGTGTTGAAATTTATCACAAAAATTATATTATTTTATTATACAAAGTTGAGTTTTTAAAAATTAGTAATCAACCAGGATTGTCCGACATGTCAACATAATTTAAAATATGTAATATTTTGAATTTTCAAAAGTTGGTAATCAACTTAACTGTTCGATGTGGCAATATAATTTGAAATATACCATAAATTTTTAAAAAAATATCACTTTGAAATTATGTTGATTTCGTTTAACTCACTGTTGAGGCCTATGTTGAGGTTGTATTAAAATGAGTAACTATGGACTAACTTTCAGCTTAATCATTTCGGTTTAATATTTGAAATGTAGTCAAGGCTTTATTTCAGGCCCAAGGACCCATATCTGACCAGAAACAGCTTAGGAATAGGCCATATCTGACAAGAAACTCCTTAGGAATAGGCCCAGTAACAAGAATCCAATATATAGGAAACTAAACAATAACAAAAGATTACAAATAAAGGAAATCCGATTGTTAGGAAGTATTGAAACATAAATAATTTATTACTTCATATATTATTCTTTTTTCTCACAAAGAGTGTCAAACAATTTTTAAATTTAACCTTAACCCAGAACAACTTTCTTTGAATGTAAGTCATCTTCATCTAACTAATCACATATTTGATAGGGATGTATGTGTATAAGTAAGAGATTTTAATTGTGTTAAGTGTGTGAAAATGATGTTTTCTGAAAAATGGACAGAATAAATACTAAAATGCCCAATTTTTACAAAAAGAATTGTTACACATCCATATGAAATTTTCATCGAAAATAGTCACGTCCGACAAGAAATAGATATAATATCAGTTTAATCTAGATCCTATGTTATGAATTTATGTAAAACTTTCGAGAGTTTCTGACAACAACAAATTCATCAAGGAAATCTGTTTGATGGATTTCCAATGGCAGATTGTCTTTTTGTAATAGTGTATTGAAAATATCATGTATATAATAGGCTAATGAAATTGGTTGTATAATTACCATTTTTGTAAGTATTACAATATAGTAATGTGTATAGGTCTTTACAGTGTTTACATGTGTATATGAAAAGACAAACACACATGGTTCAGGTTAAAGTCTAATAATATTTGATGACAATTAATATAAATAATTATGAAAGAAAGTTGCATACCTTTCTCTCATGCATGCAAAAGTGTTAAAATACTTGATTAGTTTCGTCACTAGATACCAAAGAGAAGAAGAACACAAATATTAAACGACAAAGATTTTATTTAAAATCTAACAATGATTCGATCTTAGCAACCAACAAACTTAGAATGTATTATGAGATTCTTACAAAGTCTATCGTATACTCTATGATTAATTTGGAATTATTCAAAATTAATTCATATTTTATATAATAAGAACAAATATGAACGAAGATAATTCGTCATCAATACAAAACAAAACCATGAAAGACGAAAGTTTTTTGCGAGTTAAGATAAACACGTGCATAAAACATTAATAAAAGCTTTGGTCGGCTTTATATATTTTTGTATAAATACAGTAATACTATACATTTAATGCAGACCGTATGAGTAATTATTATTTCACAAATCGTATCGTATCTTCATTCTAAATAGTTTATTCGATTCGCTAAGCCCTAGTTGCTGTAATTTTCTACACTTTTTTGGAACTTTTCACATTTTAATAGTCCAAAAGAATTCAAAAGCTTCATTATTAATCCGTAACAAACTATATAGTATGACTTACAATTTTTCTTGTATTTAGTTATGTACATATCTGTTTTTAATTATCACAATTATGCATCTTGTAACAAGATTATTGTTAACATTTTAGGAGGTTTTTGGTTCAAGTTCTCGGAAAAAAAAAAATTTCTAGCTTACCAATAATTACGTGATTGGATAGATAGATGATAATTTAAGTTTTGGGTGTAATCTAAAAAAAAGTTCGGATAAAATTCTTGCTAAAAAGTTATATCATTTATTTTGGATTAGCCGGATGTAATATTTTCAACTATAAATATTTAATATTTCTGAAACAAATTTATATCTATAAAATCTGATGATGCAATGTCATCATTTTCAGTAAAAAATGAAAGAAAAGAAAAGAAGTAAAGTTCATATAGTCATACGAAGTCTTTCCGATGAAGTAAAAACAAATTTTGACGAGTATAAACCTAAAATAAAGATTGCTTCCCATGCAAACTTTCTTCCATCTTCTAGAAAATTGACAATTCGTAAACATATTTAACTCGATATTTTTATTTTCTGGTCACTAATTAATTTCCTTTTATATTTAGTTTCAACCACCAGGTATATGTTCATCAGATGCCGACATGGATTATATTAATATAGTTTGACAAAAAGATTTGATCTATGAAATTTATCTTTATAAAAACCAAATTTTCATAACGTATAATTAAAGGAGAGATATAGAAAAAGAACTCCTAGAATATGATTCAACACAAAAAATAATATATATATATATATTAAATAAAATCATAGCGTTTATATTTTTTATAATAATAAAAGAACTTTTATCTTTTAATAAAATTTGAAAAAAATAGGTGATTATTATTATTATTATCTTTACTAATATAATATTATTAATTTGTTTCAATTTAAATAAGTAAAAAAATATTTTAACTTAAATATAAAATAAAATAATAAAATATAATAAAAATCTACTATAAAAAAATAAAACTAAATATAAACTTTTTTTGGTTAAATTATATAATAAAAGTGTAGTGTTGACTTAAACACTATATTAGTATGTTTTGGCATAGAAAATATTGTGACAAATTTATTACTAAAAATAATAATTTCACATAGTATTTGTATTTTCTCTTTCAATAATGAAAACATTATTCTCTCTCTCTC
>JAKUCM010003554.1:0-12325 GCA_023374145.1 Lepidium sativum
AGAGATTAAATTAAATAGTAGAGCGGTTTTCTTCATTTAATTTATCGAATGAGACTAAAAAGAGGTATCCTAGACGGAGAACGAGATGAGTCAAAAAAATATTTATTTATTTTAACTAGATTTGCAAGGATAACTATATTTTTAAAACTTGTAATTAGCAATTTCTATTATCGTTTCCTTTCTAGGTTTTAAGTTTTTTTCTTTCGAGATTATATAGAAAATAGAGTGAAAAACCCATCATCTTTGTAGTTAGTTAAAGAAATAAAAAAAACCTTTGAATTGAATACAACAAAACAATGCACGCATTACAAATATTTATTATTTTTATTATTATTTGTTGTTCTTTTTAATGGATCCAAAACTATAACTATTCTTCTTTTTCTTGTTATTGGAAATTAATTCCTTAAAATGAAACAAAAAGTAAAAGGGGGGGATCACATTATCATTACAAAAAAATATCTTCTACAATTATGCATATGCAACGAAAATGAAATTTATGGATTTTTAATTCAATCGACTTGGGACAATATGAGAATTTCCTTCATGAATTATTAGAATTAGAAACCAACCTCTTGGATTTTCATTTTATCTAATCTTTAGTTTATTTTCTAGTCCAAAAACGAATAAAGGATCAAAGCCCCTATAGATTACAGGTACAGGAATTTGAAGAAGTGGGACATGGTTATACATCCACAAGCAAGAAAAAAAAACGAAATAAATTATCTAACACCCTATTTCTATACTAATTCAAATTGCGTTGCTGTGTCAGAAGAAGGATAGCTATACTGATTTGGTAGACTCTAAAAATACCCTTGGTACTTTATTGACGATCTCACAAAGATGCAATCTCAGTGAATTTTAATTTACTGATTCCTCTTTTACAGAATCGATTCCCTACGAGAATATCTGGAGTTCAGTATGTCTGGAAGCACAGGAGAACGTTCTTTTGCTGATATTATTACCAGTATTCGATACTGGGTCATTCATAGCATTACTATACCTTCCCTATTCATTGCGGGCTGGTTATTCGTCAGCACCGGTTTAGCTTACGATGTGTTTGGGAGCCCTCGTCCAAACGAGTATTTTACAGAGAGCCGACAAGGCATTCCATTAATAACAGGCCGTTTTGATCCTTTGGAACAACTCGACGAATTTAGTAGATCTTTTTAGGAGGACCCAATGACTATAGATAGGACCTATCCAATTTTTACAGTGCGCTGGTTGGCTGTTCATGGACTAGCTGTACCTACCGTTTCTTTTTTGGGGTCAATATCAGCAATGCAGTTCATCCAACGATAAACCTAATTCAATTATAGAGCTATGACACAATCAAATCCGAACGAACAAAATGTTGAATTAAATCGTACCAGTCTCTATTGGGGGTTATTACTCATTTTTGTACTTGCTGTTTTATTTTCTAATTATTTCTTCAATTAAGAAAAGAGCGTAGAATAATAAAATAAAAAAAGAAAGAGTAGTAATTTTCTTATCCCATTCGGATGGATTATATATCATAATTATCTCTGACTGTTTATGTTTCTAGCATGACCACTCGATGAAATGTGGAGGGAAGCGGGATAAATGGCTGATACTACTGGAAGGATTCCTCTTTGGGTAATAGGTACTGTAGCTGGTATTCTTGTGATTGGTTTAATAGGTATTTTCTTTTATGGTTCATATTCAGGATTAGGTTCATCCCTGTAGAAATTGGATGAACTGAGTTATAGACGTGAAAACATAAGAACTCAACGGGGCCCAACTCTTCCTTCTTTGTCTGATTCGAGGGGGTCCCGTTGAACTGCTAGTAATCAGAACAAATTTTTATCGTGTTTTTGAAAAATGAACTTAATTAGATTAGTAGATTACGAACATATAGTATTTATTAACCTTTCAAAGATAGAATAAAAAGGGGGAATCACTTAATTTCCTTTTCCTGCTTCCCCGGCTGACACAATATTTTTTATCATGAGATCTATCATTAAAATTTTGTCTATACTAATAGAAGTTTTTTCTTTTTTTTTATTTATTTAGTATTTCATCAAAATTGAAAAAAAAAAAGAGAACTACAAAAAGTAACTAAAATACTACTATATATACTATTAATTAATATATATATTAAAACGTTATATATATAGAAACAGTAATATATATGTAAACTCAGAATAGGAATTTTTAACGAATAGAATCAAGAAGGACAAGATCGACACAAGAAAAGGAATTTTAGACATCCTTTTCTTGTGTCGAAGACTAGCAAGACAAAAAATACTCCCTATAGTCCCTAAAACTTGTTGTTTCGCCGATTTATGGTTCCCTTGTTTTTTTCTGCGCTTGCGTTCCTTATTTTAGTATCTAGTCAAATTTTTCCATTCTAATAGAAAAACTCTTGATTATTGATACATTCTATTAATTTCAATTGGTCAATAACGACAGAGTTACATCACACCCCCTTCCCTTTTTTCAAATTGGTATTGAAAAATAAAGAAAAGGGGGTAAAGTGAATTCTTCTCAATATACATACTAGGATTAGGACTATGATACACGTAATTCCTGACATCTGGTCGAAAAGGAATAGAAAATCTAAAGAGAGGCAAAAGGCTTTTCATAAATTTTTTGGTTCTTTTTTACGAATTTTATAAAGCTAAATAGACAGATCTAAAAATTCATTTCGGATAATTGAACCTTCTCAAACTGTTTCTTTTTAAGAACCAAAAATATTTGTGCCAAAACAACCGATCCTAAGAAGAACAAAAGGCCTTGGACACGTAATGGATCTTGAAGTACTATTTCCGCATCCCCCTGACCAAATCCACCCACATTAGGATTACTCGTTAATGGTTGATCGAGTTTAATGGATTCGCCCTCTGAAACAAGAAGTTCTAGGCCTCGAGGGATAATATCAATCACTTGGCGTTCATTCGACGCATCCACTATGGTTATTTCGTATCCCCCTTTTTCTTTTCGTAAAATTTTGCTTATTATCCCTCCTGCCGTAGCATTATAAACTGTATTGTTACTTTTGCTACCATCAGGATAAATCTGACCCCTTCCCCTATTTCCACCTACGTATATAGGATATTTTAAGAAGTGAACATCTTTATTAGTAGCAGGGTCTGGGGCAAGAATAGGAAAGGTTATTTCACTATATTTTTGACCAGGAACAGGACCTATCACAAGAATATTTTTTTTATTGGGGCGATAATTCTGAAAAGATAGATTTCCTATCTTTTCTTTCATCTCGGGTGAAATACGATCGGGGGGGGCTAATTCAAACCCCTCCGGTAAAATAAGAACTGCTCCCACATTCAAAGCTCCTTTTTTTACCATTAGCTAGAACTTGTTTTAGTTGCATATCATAAGGAATTTTAACAACTGCTTCAAATACAGTATCAGGAAGTACCGTTTGTGGAACCTCAATATCCACGGGCTTATTAGCTAAATGGCAATTGGCACATACAATACGCCCAGTTGCCTCTCGTGGATTTTCATAATTCTGCTGGGCAAAAATCGGATATGCACTTGAAATCGATGCCCAAGTTATTATATATATCATAAGTGAGACAGATATGGAGCGAGTAATCTCTTCCCTTATCCAAGAAAAGGTATTTCTAGTTTGCATGGTCCAATCATTTATCCCGAAAATTTCTACAATAAAGTTAGGTAGGTCGAGAATATACTTCCCTAGCCACAATTCTGCTATTTACATTTACTGAAAAAAAAATACAATTTTTTTTGTTGAAATATACAAGGAATCCCTCATGGGTAAAAAAGAGTAAAGTAAATACGACTTTGATTTGGTTATGATGTATAAGGTACGAAAGATTAGAATTGAATCAGTGAATCATTTTTTAGTCATTTATTGCATGATAAATCACTACAAGTGACGGAGATACACGATTTAAATAACGAAAGATCCAATATTTAAAAATTGTATCAAGAATGACTGGAAAGGTAGAAACTAGACCAGATAAAATTTGCTCATAATGAGCAAACCCAAAATCTTTGTAAATATAACCAATCATTAGTTCCCAACCGTGAGGCGAATGGAATCCGATACATAAATCAGTTAATAAAAGAATCGAAAAAGCTTTAATTGTATCACTTAAATTATATAGGAATTCTTGAACCCAAGAATTCAGAATAAAAAGCTTTTCCTTACCCCAAAAGGAATAACCACTTAGAATAACGAAAGATATTAGATTTGTCGAGAAGTGCAAGATTGTATGGATACGATACTCATTGTGTATCTTGATGAATTGGATCGTTTCTTTGTGGATTCCTAGACGAAATTGTTGTAAATCGGTTTCTGGGTATTCCTTTATCATTTCATCGAGCTGGAATAGTTCCTCTAATTGTATGAATTTTTCTAGAATACTTTTTTCTTGAATATCATTCAAAAAAGTTTCGCATTGTCTAGTATTCCACCAATTAGTAATCCAAGTTTTTAAACTTTTATTACAGCAGAGAGAGATCAACCAGGGCAAAAAGACTATAGATGTAAAATCAAAAAAAGGAATGAATGCTTTCTTTTTTGCCATTTTGAATCTGTGAATTGTTAATGAACCTACCTCATTTGTTGATTCTATTAGATCTAATATTTCTATCGAGCAGGAGTTTCTATTCTAATTCGAATAGAATGTATTGAACCTATGAATCCATTTTCTCTTTTTCTTTTGATTCAATACTTAGTCTTTGCTTTGAATCAAGAAAAAAAATAGGGTTTCCAGGATGTTATTCCCCCTTTTTTCGATCAATACTAATTTCGAGACGAAGAAACTCCTTTTCTTCTCTATACAAATATATCAAAAAAAAAACGAGCATAAAAGAATAGATGAATGTTCAATTGACAAAAAAAAATAAAGAAATTCTGTCATTTTTTCTTCCTACTGCCAAAGCATTTAGTCTTTTAAAATTAATTCATTTCAAAATACTTCAATTGGTACACGCAAGAAGTAAGCCAATTCAGCAGCTTTTTGCTCAATTTCTCGTGTAGTAAAATTCTCATCAGTACGAATTAAAGGAATAGCCCCTTGACCTCGAATTTCCATATAAAGGACACGCCGAGCAGAAACACCCTCTTTAACTTCTATTCTGATGGACTGAATATCTTTCATAAGGAATCGTAAAAAGATGCGACGACTTTTTCCAGGAAATCCCCAACGAAAAATACGCACTATTCCCTCTTTTCGGTCGAAAAGATCATAACCACTACCCACATTCCACAAAATAGTGCACCACAAATAGCAACTAATAAAGAGACCTGCGATCCCATAGAAAGACATCACAATCCCTTGCGGAAAAAAAATGATTTGCTGAGACGGAAATAACGATATAACATTTCTACCAAGATAACTGGAAGTTCCAACCAATAAGAATCCTAATGAACCTAAAAATAGGATAAAGGCCCAGCAGAAATTACTTGTTTTTCGAGACCCCGTTATAAATTCTATCCATATAGATTCTGATCGCCAACTCATATATATTAGATCCAGTTATACAATTTTTTGGAATTGAGAAAATATGACTTTCCTTTTTTTGTTTTCAAAGTAACTCTCAAGGAGTAATTCATAGAATTGTTTATATCTAAAATAATAAAATCTGCTTCCTTTATATGATCCCCTATAGCTATATACATACAAATAAATAAATACATTGACTTGAATTTCATACATCGGCCCTATGATGATCCATTTTTCAAAAGAGCGCAAATTTATTTACTCATATAATACGTTTACACATGCATAAGAGCTTTTTTTTATTTATGTTTGTAGGAATCTATGTGTTATACAATATTCTACCAAATGGGTCTTATCGAATCGAAGTTTTTAAAATAAAAAAAGGAGTGATACGATTAGGTCTCATCCGATTTAAAAAATCTTATTTTTTTGAATATGAAGAAATAAAGAAGCCATTGCAATTGCCGGAAAGACTAGGCCTACTAAAGGCACAAAAATAGAGGGTAAGTTATTGAAAGTTGTCATAAAATGGGTACCTCAATTTAATATTTGTACCTGTTATTGTTATATTCTGAATTCTAAAGATATCTTAGAATATCTTGGATTTTTATTATTTCTATTATATATATTATATATAATTATACTAAGTATCTTTAAGTAAAGATATATCTAATATACAACCTAATATAAATATATAGAATAGAACCTAATAGAAATAGAATAAAAAAAATAGGTATAAGAAACGCCAAACTAAATAAATGGACTTAATAAATCTTTCAAAATAAAATAGATGTATCATACTCCCCTTGTTAGATTTATTATTCTTTTTGTCTTCTAATAGTCATTAATAAAGAAAAAATTTTATTCCATTAAAAATTTCTACAAAATTGATTAGAATCTGATCCAACAACAGGGAATTTTCGGGAAATGCAAAAAGACGGAAGACTCTCTATAGATCTGTATATATCTCTATTTGAATTATCTATACATATGCAAGCAAGGGAGGAAAATGAACTTTGTTTTATTTGTCTAGTCTAATTTGAACTTCCCGAAAGCCAAAATTCACTTTTTATCTTGTTGATAGAGGTTTACTGAGTAGTAAACAAACATATCGATAAAAAAATGATTCGAAAGAAAAATTTATTTTTCGGGGGTTTCGTTTAATTCTGATAAACTAACCGTTCTATTTGATTGAATTTTTGTTCAAAGGAAAAAAAGCATGGAGCTGAAATAACTCACTCAGAACACCTTTTAAAGGATTACGTGGTACAATTGCATCCAATAAGCCCTTACGTAATAAAGATTCAGCCGCTTGTGAACCTTCAGGCACGGCTTTTTTCAATGTTTGTTCAATTACTCTTTTACCCGCAAATGCAATATAGGCATAGGGTTCAGCAATAATGATATCCCCCAACATACCAAAACTTGCTGTGACCCCACCGGTAGTAGGAGATGTAAGAATTGATATATAGAATAACTTTTTACTTGATTGATAATCACATAAAACCGAAGAAATTTTAGCCATTTGCATCAAACTTAAACTTCCTTCTTGCATTCGTGCTCCTCCGGAAGAACACACTAAAATAAGAGGTAAACGTTGATTGGTAGCATACTCGATCAAACGAGTGATTTTTTCGCCTACTACGGATCCCATACTACCCCCCAAAAACTTAAAATCCATAACCCCAAGGGCTACCGGAATACCGTTTAGTTGACCTGTACCTGTTTGAACAGCGTCAGTCAATCCTGTCGTTTTTTGAGCAGAGTCAATGCGATTTTTATAAGGTTCCTCCCTCGAATGAAATTTAATGGGATCCGCAGAGACCATGTCTTCATCCATAGGATTCCAAGTACCCGGATCAATCGAAAGCTCGATTCTCTCTGAACTACTCATTTTCAAATAATGTCCACATTGTTCACAAACATTCATTTTGAATTTCTTATACATTAATCCATAACAATTGTCGCATTGAATCCACAATTGATTGTAGTTTTGAGTTATATCGAAATCCTTAGAACTCATTAAATTACTACGATTCCTATTAGTTCTTATCTTGTAATTTTTGCTTTCACGAATCTTTCCACTTTCACTACAAATGAAATTATAAATGTAACTTTCATTGGAATTTTTACTATCGCTTAAAAAGTTACTATCAATACAGATGTGAGAACGAAAATAAGAATCAATGCAACTATTAATGTGATTAGTACAATTATATTTAGTATCCTTAATGTAAGGATCATAGTGCAGATCGTTGTCACCTTTAGATCTATTATTCAGATAACTAGAACTACAATAACTATAAAAAAAAAATTCTAGGTCACTCAAATCATTGTCAATCTCAAATTTTTTCTTTTTTATATCAAAATATATAGAATAACTATTCTTATTACCATCCCTAACAAAAAAGGTGTCATCCGATATGAAATTCCGAATGTCCTTGGAGCTAACTAAAAGATCAACATTAGTGGAATAACTAGAACGCTCACCCCAACCATAAAAGTTTTTATCCATATCATATATAAACCGGTCTTGACTTAGAGTAGTCTTTTCACTAGGAGCAAAACTATCCATTGCTTTACTTAGTTCACCTCTGTATTCCAATTCTCCCTTAGAAAACATCAAATTGAACCACGATTTTTCCATAGAGCTTCTGGCCTCTATTTACATGAAAATACAATAACAATAGATGAATAGTCATTCAATGAAAAAATTGAAAAATGCAAAATTTTTTTGAATAGTTAATTTTCTATTCAGAGTAAGCAAAGCATATCGATGAAATTGCTAAGATTATTAAGTAAAAGTAAAGTAATTGAAATTAATAATTTTCAATTCTAAATGAAAATACGGATTTTCTTATATTGTGTAAAATTCTCATTAAAAAAAAAAAAAAAGAAATAGTTGTTCTTCGCTTATGAATATAAGGATATGAAGAACGTTTTTAGTAAAATCTCGTATACTAATAAAAAATATAAAATAAAAAAACTTTTTTTATTCCAATACGGAATGAAAAGAAAAGGACAACATGCAGGATGGGTAGAAGAAATGGGGATACTTGGTTCAAGCCCTGACACGAAACTTAAAAAAAGAATACAACAATCCTAAGAATCCATATTTCGTATAGGATTTCTTGTGGACATAACACTACAATACAAAATTGTAGTTGTGTTTAATCTTCTTTTTTTAAGATTTTGTATATCTAGATAAGTATGTATCTATAAAAAATAGTATATACAATAGATAAACTCGGCTCAATCCAAAGATTGAGCCGAGTTTAATTGCAATTAAACTAATAAAACGAACGTGAATTACTAATCTAATTTATCTACTCTTGGCCATCTAATTTATCGATGGTTGGGAAGTTAAATCTGATCTCCTTCCATACTTCACAAGCAGCAGCTAGTTCAGGACTCCATTTGCAAGCCTCACGGATAATTTCATTACCCTCGATTGCAAGATCACGTCCCTCATTACGAGCTTGGACACATGCTTCCAGAGCTACTCGGTTAGCTACGGCACCCGGCGCATTACCCCAAGGGTGGCCTAAAGTTCCTCCACCGAATTGTAGTACGGAATCATCTCCAAAGATCTCGGTCAAAGCAGGCATATGCCAAACGTGAATACCACCCGAAGCTACAGGCAGAACACCAGGTAGTGAGACCCAATCTTGAGTGAAAAAGATACCACGGCTTCTATCTTTTTCAACATAATCATCGCGCAGTAAATCAACAAAGCCCAAAGTTGACTCCCTGTCTCCTTCAAGTTTACCTACTACTGTACCCGCGTGAATATGATCCCCACCAGATAGACGTAAAGCTTTAGCTAGTACACGGAAGTGCATACCATGATTCTTCTGTCTATCAATAACAGCGTGCATTGCACGGTGGATGTGAAGAAGTAGGCCATTATCTCGGCAATAATGAGCCAAACTAGTATTTGCGGTGAATCCCCCTGTTAAGTAGTCATGCATTACGATAGGAACTCCCAATTCTCTAGCAAATACAGCTCTTTTGATCATTTCTTCGCATGTACCCGCAGTAGCATTCAAATAATGCCCTTTGATTTCACCTGTTTCAGCCTGTGATTTATAAATAGCTTCGGCACAAAATAAGAAACGGTCTCTCCAACGCATAAATGGTTGGGAGTTCACATTCTCATCATCTTTGGTAAAATCAAGTCCACCACGTAGACATTCATAAACTGCTCTACCATAGTTCTTCGCGGATAATCCCAATTTTGGTTTAATAGTACATCCTAATAGGGGACGTCCATACTTGTTCAATTTATCTCTTTCAACTTGGATACCATGAGGTGGTCCCTGGAAAGTTTTAGTATAAGCAGGAGGGATTCGCAGATCCTCTAGACGTAGAGCAGCCAGGGCTTTGAACCCAAATACATTACCCACAATCGAGGTAAACATGTTAGTAACCGAACCTTCTTCAAAAAGGTCTAATGGGTAAGCTACATACGCAATAAATTGAGTTTCTTCTCCTGGAACGGGCTCGATGTGGTAGCATCGTCCTTTGTAACGATCAAGGCTGGTAAGCCCATCGGTCCACACAGTTGTCCATGTACCAGTAGAAGATTCAGCAGCTACCGCAGCCCCTGCTTCTTCAGGTGGAACTCCGGGTTGAGGAGTTACTCGGAATGCTGCCAAGATATCAGTATCCTTGGTTTCATATTCAGGAGTATAATAAGTCAATTTATACTCTTTAACACCAGCTTTGAATCCAACACTTGCTTTAGTCTCTGTTTGTGGTGACATAAGTCCCTCCCTACAAGTCATGAATTTAGAATTCTTGCAATAAAACAAAACAACAAGGTCTACTCGACATAAATTAGGAATAGATTTAATTAACCTTTTTCACAGGAATCTTTCACAAAATTATCAACTAATCAGAATGATTCTTTATTAGACCATGATATTTGATTCGCCAAATACATCATTATTGTATATTCTTTCATATGTATAGCGCAACCTAATACTTGTTTTTCAAGTTTTGAATCTTTGACTTTTTATAAATCGAAATATTTAATATTAAAATAATAATAAAATCACTCTTGACAGTAATATATGTTGTATATGTAAATCCTAGATATGACAATATGCGGAATTCATCCATGAAAATGAAAAACAAGGGGGGTTGATAAAGGGATGAAGAGATGGGACGCATAACCGGATATGCTAAAATGAAAATACGAAAAAAAAGCTAATGAGATCGAAATAATGAATCATAAATAGAGTTCCGTTTCGAATTCCCTAGATAAAACATATTCTATTATGATAAATAAATCAAAGACTTTCCGCAAAAATTTTTTTTATTCATATATTTTTTATTTTAAAACTAGGTTTCGGTTAGTTGAGCTTGAAAATGACTATTCCTTCATTGAAGACTATTCCTTCATTGAAATTGAATAAGTAAAAAATTGAATTGCACATTTGCTTGGGTGGTACCAACGAAATCGAGTGCTTACTCCCATTTTTTATTGAATTAACCGATGAATTTGCTATCGAAGATTTTTTCTGTATTCGAAAAATTTCGCAACAAAATTTAACATATTTTTTATTATGAGAATAAATCTAAATCCTGCTAATGCGGGTCTAGATGTTTCAATAGGTGAAAACAAAAACCTGGGACGTATAGCCCAAATCATTGGCCCGGTACTGGATGTAGCCTTTCCCCCGGGCAAGATGCCTAATATTTACAATGCTCTGGTGGTTAAAGGTCGAGATACTCTTGGTCAAGAAATTAATGTGACTTGTGAAGTACAGCAATTATTAGGAAATAATCGAGTTAGAGCTGTAGCTATGAGTGCGACAGAGGGTTTAAAGAGAGGAATGGACGTGGTTGATATGGGAAATCCTCTAAGTGTTCCAGTCGGCGGAGCAACTCTAGGACGAATTTTCAACGTGCTGGGGGAACCTGTTGATAATTTAGGTCCTGTCGATAATCGCACAAAAGCTCCTATCCATAAATCCGCGCCTGCTTTTATCCAATTAGATACAAAATTATCTATTTTTGAAACAGGAATTAAAGTAGTAGATCTTTTGGCCCCTTATCGTCGTGGGGGAAAAATCGGACTATTCGGTGGGGCTGGCGTGGGTAAAACAGTACTAATTATGGAATTGATCAACAACATTGCCAAAGCTCATGGTGGTGTATCCGTATTTGGTGGAGTAGGCGAACGGACTCGTGAAGGAAATGATCTTTACATGGAAATGAAAGAATCTGGAGTCATTAATGAACAAAATCTTGCGGAATCTAAAGTGGCCCTAGTCTACGGTCAGATGAATGAACCGCCGGGAGCTCGTATGAGAGTTGGTCTGACTGCCTTAACTATGGCAGAATATTTCCGAGATGTTAATGAGCAAGACGTACTTCTATTTATCGACAATATCTTCCGTTTCGTACAAGCAGGATCCGAGGTATCGGCTTTATTGGGTAGAATGCCTTCCGCTGTGGGTTATCAACCCACCCTTAGTACCGAAATGGGTACTTTACAAGAAAGAATTACTTCTACGAAAAAAGGGTCCATAACCTCTATTCAAGCAGTTTATGTACCTGCAGACGATTTGACTGACCCCGCTCCTGCCACCACATTTGCACATTTAGATGCGACTACCGTACTATCAAGAGGATTAGCTGCCAAAGGTATCTATCCGGCGGTGGATCCTTTAGATTCAACGTCAACTATGCTACAACCTCGAATCGTTGGCGAGGAACATTATGAAACTGCGCAACAAGTCAAGCAAACTTTACAACGTTACAAGGAACTTCAGGACATTATAGCTATCCTAGGGTTGGACGAATTATCCGAAGAGGATCGCTTAACTGTAGCAAGAGCACGAAAAATTGAGCGTTTCTTATCA
>JAKUCM010003555.1:0-17216 GCA_023374145.1 Lepidium sativum
AAATGAGTATATAAGTAAAAAATATAAAATCTAATATTTATCAACTTTTAGTTCAAATATAGGTGAAAAATGAATTTTTCAAACACTATAACTAAAAAAAAGAAAGTATATATGTCAAAAATATAAAATCTCATTTTAACCACACCTTAGTTCAAATATTAGTGAAAAATTATTTTTCCAAAAACTATATCTCACAAAAATGAGTACATAAGTCAAAAATATAAAATATAAAATTTACCAAACATTATGATAAATATAGGTCAAAAATGAATTTATACGGTGTTTTTAAATGAACCTAATATAAACAGTTTTATATAGATGGTGTATCTGAATGTATTATTTAAATAGAATTATTGAATGCAGAAACAAACATGACCTATATGCTCTAAATTGTTATTAACGTGGGAAACTATCCTTTATCTAAATATGTATATATATGACGTCCTGAATATTTGCCTTAAAAGACATGAATTTTAAAATATAAGAAATACCTCTAATCGAGAGAGATGTAAGGTCGACGAAGCCACGACAAAAAAAGACAGTAGATATCACACCAGACACGCCATATTGGAGTTATGATTTATAGGTTGTGATTCATCGCTTCGCATATATAATAATATTCTCTTGACCAACAATCTAGAGTTGTATATCTTCACTGTTCTCCATCTTTTGTCTCTTTCTCATCTCTCACGTGTACGTGCTTATATGTTCTTTCATCTTCGTAACCGTTTCCGGATCCAGACACAGACAAGGACACAAGCTTTCAGTTCTATTGTCCCCACTTTGCTTTGCTTTTAGTTTTATCTTTTACTTACTATTCATGGCTTTGATGCCGACTACATGCAATTCACGACTGTACAGGTTTCATATTTCTTCATTATTGTAAGTAACTGATTATGGGTTTCAATAAGGATCCAAATATAAGGCCCATTATTGTCATCAGGTAACTTGTTGTGGCAGACATATCTGAAGGCCCTTTATCGGCCCAATCTCTTATCTAAGAATTGATCGGTGGAGTGGGCGTGAGTAAAGAGAGTATTCGTATCCATCGCTGAACATAGGCTTCTCCAGTTAGATGAATGAAATTGACTACTAATTTATTTTCAAGTTCAAGAATCAGATACGATGTTAGGTGATTGAGTTAACTGGTATATACCGGGACGAGGTTTGTAATTGGCTAGGCAGCATATTGACAGTGCATGTTTGGGTCTATATCTCTGCTCGTCCCTTTCTAATTATCAACAAGAGCTTTGCTAGTCATGATCATTTTGTGACGCATGTTGGAGGCTCTGTTTGGGCACTGAAGAGGTGTCCCAGAGTTCATGGAAATCCAGATGCTCAGGCAAAATGTGAGGTGATTAGGGCATATTTTCTGTTCTTCATATTTTACAGAGATGGATATCTTAGGTTTTCATTGTTATGAACTTTCATTTGTTCTAGTTTCTAGCTGTGGCTACTCATCCACCTGACTCATACATAGGTATTTCATTCAGATATGGTGCATTATAAATACCACATGCAAGGAAGATAGTGGCCACTATCCAGAAAAGAGTAAACATATATTGACAGGAAACACTCGAAAGAAACCATCGAATAAAATTATTGATGTAACAGAACTTAAGAAGCCGAGAGGCAGGCCAAGAAAGCATCCAACAGAGACAACAGACCTAAAAAACCAAGAGGTAGACCTAGAAAGAAGAGTACTCCTTTTTCTTCCCTTCTTGTCATATATATAAGTGTGTATTGTATTTGAATATGTATGAAGTCTTAATTCAATTAAAATGGCTCTAGTTCATTCTCTTTAATATTTTCTCTACAATAATTCCAAAGCTTCTTAATTCTCATATTCTTACAACTTAAATCTCATATTCTTACATGGTATCAGAGCAATTGAGATCCTAATCTCTTTTATTTCTAGTCTCAAATTCTACTCTTTTCATTGAATCTCAAAATTTCGAGAAATTCTCTCAAAATCTTACATTTCGATAAAATATCATGGAATCCAACAAAGGGGCATGTATACCGGTAATTCTCAAGGGGCCTAACTATATGCTATGGTCAAAGACTGCAAGGATGATCTTGTACAGTAGAGGACTATGGAGTCATGTAGAGCCACCACAAGAAAAAGGTTCAAATGTCACCGATAAGGGAAAAGGGAAGGAAAGCTCCTCCGACATGATAACTATCGACCAAGATAAATGGTTCCAAGAAGATCAAACGGTAATGGCTATCATAACCGCCTCTCTTGATCCACATCTTCTTGAATCCTATCTCTTTTGTGAAACCGCAAAAGAATTATGGGATACTCTCAAGAGAGTATATGCGAATGTTTCCAATCTTACTAGAGTATTTGAAGTTAAAAGAGCTCTAAATACTCTAAGCCAAGAAGATATGGAATTCAAAGATTATTTTGGAAAGCTACGGGTTCTCTGGGCGGAGCATGAAATGTTAAGACCAAACACAATGGATCCCCTTGTGCAAAATGAAAGAAAGGAGCAAGATAAGGTGTTCAGACTACTTGGAGGCTTACATCCTTGCTACAATGACCTTGTCAAATCCATACTAAGGGAGAAGAAGCTTCCAATGGTGGATGAGGTTTGTGCTCAAGTACAAAGGGAGCAAGGAAATATTGGACTCATCAATAGCAAGAAAGACTTAATGACCGCTCACAAGGTAACTTAAAAGAATGAAGATAAGAGAAACATGGTGTGTGAGCATTGCAAGAAAAAGGGACATACAAAGGAGAAATGTTGGATCCTTAATCCTCACCTCAAACCCAACAATTGGAAGGAACAAAGAGCAAACATAGCTCAAGAAGAGGTTGGGGGAGAACCGGCGGAAGTTTCAAAACCCGGCGAAGGAGTCACGACAATGAGTGCAAAATCTCATGGTGCGATTGTGAGAAAATCGGACCTTGACGAAATTATTCAAGCCATTGCCAACTTAAAGGATTCCGGTATCTCTAATCTCTCTAAAACTCCAACTAATTCCTTAATTATTGATTCTGGTGCTTCTCACCACATGATAAGCAATCCTAGGTTGATAAAGAATATACAACCAACAATAGGAAATGTTATTGTAGCTAATGGTGAAAAAGTCCCAATTAATGGTATAGGAGAATTGGAGGTGTTTAATAAGAAAACAAATGCGTTTTACATACCAAAATTTACCTCTAATCTTTTTTCGGTTAAGAAAACCACATCCGATTTAAATTGTTATGCTATATTTGGTCCTAACCATGTACAATTTCAGGATATTGAGAGTGGAAAAACCCTTGGAGGAGGAATAACAAAAGATGTGTTAAACGTTCTAAAAGGAAAATCGGCTCCAAAGGATTTAAATTATGTTTCTGTTAGCAATTTAGATTCTAATGTTGGTTCTTGCTTTAATTCGGTTTGGCATGCTAGGTTGGGTCATCCCCATTCTCGAGCCTTAAGTTTAATCTGAGAGAGAGAGAGATTTGATCATAGTTCTTGTGAGGCTTGTATTTTAGGAAAACATTGCAAATCGGTTTTTCCGAAATCTAGTACTATTTATGCAAATTGCTTTGATTTAATTCACTCGGATATTTGGACCTCTCCTTGTGCCTCTAGAGATAATTTAAAATATTTTGTAACTCTCATTGATGAAAAATAAAAATATACTTGGGTAACTCTAATGGCATCGAAGGATCGGGTTTTTGATGCTTTCATCAATTTTCAAAATTATGTGACTAACCAATTCAATTGCAAAATAAAGATACTAAGATCGGATAATGGAGGAGAATATACAAGCACCAAATTCAAAGATAACTTGAACAAATATGGAATAATCCATCAAAACAAGTTGTCCACACACTCCACAACAAAATGGTGTGGCGGAAAGAAAAAACCGACATCTTATGGAAACTTCAAGATCCATGATGTACCATATGAAGGTTCCTAAAAGATATTGGGGAGATGCGGTGTTGATGGCATGCTACCTAATCAATCGACTTCCAACCAAAATCTTACATGATTTGTCACCATATGAGGTACTTAATGGCACAAAAACCTTTTATTGATCACTTAAGAGTATTTGGATGTGTGTGCTATGTCTTGATTCCAGGGGAATTACGTAATAAGCTTGATGCGAGAGAGAGAAAATGCATGTTCCTTGGATACTCAACCACACAAAAGGGTTACAAGTGTTTCGATCCAATAAATCACCGAATATATGTCTCTCGGGATGTGAAGTTCATTGAAGATCAAGGATACTTTGCTACACCAAATTGGGATGAACTCGAAGACCTCACCAATACTACTAAAGATAGAAATGAGAGTTTGCACATACTCCTTCCACAAACTGGTAACAAGGAGACAATTCCTACAAACACGGATGAAGAGGTGCCGCATCAACATATCTCCGATAATGAAGAAAGCGAACCCACATCCGTCGGAATTGAGCAACCAAAGGTGGAACCAACTTCACCTTCTTTTTTGGAGATACCAACGTCTCCAACTCCTCAAAATCCTCTAAGAAGAAGCACACGGCCTCGCAAAGACGCCTCCACAAGGCTCAAAACTCGGTTTTGTTACAATACAAAGTCCGAGGCACACCCTATCCAAAAGGTATGTTCTCTTGACCTTGTTCCTATGCATCATAGAGCATTTCTTGGAAAAATTGCACTTGAACAAATTCCGAAAAGCTATGATGAGGCTAAAACTCGAAAAGAATGGCGAGATGCAATTATGGAAGAATGTAATGCTATGGAAAGGAATCATACTTGGGACCCGACAACACTACCACCGGGAAAACGGGCTGTCACCTCCCGATGGATTTTTACCATAAAGTACAAGAGTGACGAAAGCATTGAACGCTACAAATGTCGCTTAGTAGCAAGAGGTTTCACCCAAACCTATGGGCAAGACTACACCGACACATTTGCACCCGTTGCAAAACTTCATACGGTACGTGTGGTTCTTTATTTGGCTACAAATTTAGGTTGGGAGTTGTGGAAAATGGATGTCAAGAATGCGTTCTTACAAGGCGAACTTGAAGATGAAGTATACATGCATCCACCTCCCGGACTTGAAGGTGTGGTGAAAACCGGAAAAGTTTTACGTCTCCAGAGAGCTATATATGGACTTAAGCAATCTCCTAGGGCTTGGTACCATAAGTTAAGATTCACACTTCGAGATCGTGGCTTTCACAAATCTGAATCGGACCACACACTCTTTGTCTCCAATGGTACAAATGGCATGATTGTGGTTCTCATTTATGTGGATGACTTAATCATTACCGACAATGACAAGGACAATATTTCTTCTACTAAGTCTTATCTTAAGAGTGTATTTGATATTAAAGACATTGGGGAATTAAAGTATTTTCTAGGGATCAAAGTATGCCGCTCTTCGGAGGGTCTATTTCTTTCTCAACGAAAATACACTCTTGATTTACTTGGTGAGATAGGAGACTTAGGTTCTAAACATGCTTCCACGCCACTTGAAGATGGGTACAAGGTCAGTCGAAAGGGGGAGAAGAACGATGAACCATACAAGGATGCACCTCAATACCGAAGACTTGTGGGAAAACTCATATATTTGACAATCACAAGACCGGATATATGCTATGCGGTGAACCAAGTGAGTCAAACATATGCAAAATCCCACATTACATCATTGGAGCATTATGGAACGAATACTCCGGTATTTAAGAGGAAGTCAAGATCGTGGCATTTGGATGGGAAAGAACAACAATACAAAAATTGTTGGCTATTGTGATGCGGATTGAGCCGGTGATCGGAATGACCGGAAATCAACTACCGGGTATTGTACGTTCATTGGCAGAAATTTGGTAACATGGAAGACTAAGAAATAAAAGGTGGTGTCATGCTTGAGTGCCGAAGCGGAATACCGAGCTATGAGAAAACTTACGAGTGAGCTCACATGGCTAAAGGCACTCCTTAAAGATCTTGGTATTGACTCCTCAAAGCCAATCACTATGCATTATGACAACCAAGCGACAATCCACATTGTATCCAATTCGGTGTTTCATGAGAGGACCAAACACATAGAAATTGATTTTCACAAAGTCCGGGAGAAAATCGAAGAAGAAATTACTCTCCCATGTTACACCAAAAGTGAAGACCAATTGGCGGATATCTTCACCAAAGCCGCAAGTCTCAAAGTTTGTGATCATATTTATCCCAAACTAGGACTTGTGGAGCTCTGAAAAGAATGATCAAAGGTTCTATCTCTCATAAAGCCCACACTCTTTTTCCCTTAAGTTGGTTTTGTCCCAAATGAGTTTTCCACTAAGGTTTTTAATGAGGTCGGGTATATGAGAAATCCAAGTTTAACCTTAATAACATTATGGTTAACCGTGAGGGGGAGTATTAATCATAATATGCAAAATAAGATGTGACTTGTGGTGCACGCCAAAAGGAGGGTTCAAGAGGCGTGCAACCAAAGGGAAGAAATGGGTCAGATGTAGACCGAGGAAGGAAAGGGCCGGTTCGAGTGAAAAGGCCGAGGAAGGAAATGACAGATGGGCCGAGAAGGTGACTTGGAGATGGACCGAGGAAGTGTCCTCGTTGGGTCGAGTAAGAAGGCCGAGGAAGGCTGTGATCCACACGGGAGATGGGCCGAGGAAGAAACTCGGCCCCGGAACTCATGATGGGCCGAACACATAGCCGGAGCAGATCGAGGAAACGCGGGAAGCTTCCGCGTCCGTACGTGGTGGGCGCAACAACCTCGTACGAAGACATCTCGGGACGCGGTCATGAAAGCGACATGTGAGAAGCTGGTGGGGCCAAGGACTGCTCCGTGGATCATTGTGGACCTTACCTACCCACGAGAGCCGTTGCTGACACGCCAGGGCCCACCCGATCACCTGCTCCCCGATGCGCCTACCCGCGGGACCACTCGATCCGGGACCACTCCTTCCCAACGGATCTATCCAACCTCTAACGGCTACTTAGATATTTTTGGAGGATTTTCTTCCCTTCTTGTCATATATATAAGTGTGTATTGTATTTGAATATGTATGAAGTCTTTATTCAATTAAAATGGCTCTAGTTCATTCTCTTTAATCTTTTCTCTACAATAATTCCAAAGCTTCTTAATTCTCATATTCTTACAACTTAAATCTCATATTCTTACACTCCTGAGATTCCTGTCCAGCTTGATGGTGATGTTCTTTAGGTTGAAGCTCTGTCTGTTTGCTATCCGGAAGATTCAGCTGTCTCACCAATTCCTCTTCAGATACCACGGGAAACTTCATTAACTGAAACTACGGTTAACAATGAAAATTCAGGACAAGAGTTGTCTTTGAAAAATGCAAATATTAAGCTTCCTGTCCGGAGAAAGAAACAGAAATCAGATAGTGAAGCTGTTGGAAGTGTACCAGGTGAAGCATCCTCAGGTTTTATGAAGACATTTCGCTTCCAAGGGTTGTCTTATGCCTGACCCACAATGGAAAAGTTGCATGGGATATTTAGCTGTCTTGCTGGGGAATGGATCTCTGGAAGTGTAAGCTAGCTACGCCACTCTTATATTTATCTCAAAGTATTATGTCCCCTGCATCTTTTTTTCTCTTTCGCTCTGATTTTCTGTCACGAAATGCTGTCTCATCTTTGTTTCCAACCGCATTGAGATATCTTCGGAAAATTTGGTTTCTATAATTATATTTGCAATCTTCATATACTAAGCAAAATAAAGAACGAGCTTGTGCAGGTGACTGTCAGCTGTATATTTGGTGCTCATCTATTGTCGTACAGTATTCCGTTAACAGTTGAATGGTCGACTTGCAAGAACCCTGATTTCTTACTGGCTGGTTGCCACGATGGCATAGTAAGTAGTAAATCTTTTCACTTTCTTCATTGTCCCCATCGGTATTCAGAAAGAAACTCCAGTGGTTGATAGCATTGACTGTGTTTCTTTTTGTGCTAACTTGCGTCAGGTTGCTCTTTGGAAGTTCTCTACAACTAAATCTTCAGAAGGTACTATTAGACATGTTTATCCTGATGCCAGATACTTTCTATTCACATTGTGGCTAGAGAGTCATTTATCTGTTGACTTCACATTTATTTCTCAAGTTTTTTCTGTGCAGATACAAGGCCTTTACTTTTCTTCAGCGCAGATACAGCTCCTATTAGGGGAGTTGCATGGGCTCCGGGTGCAAGGTCACTGATGAGAAATCACACGTATAAGATCAGTAATTTTCGTTTTCGGTTTTTACTTTCAATCAGCTGGAGACTAATAAAAATTGAGCATGATTCTGTTGGCAGACCAACTTTATAATGTACTAAGGGAAATTTGTGAACATGCCCAACATATCCTAAAGAGATTAGGCTTTGTCATTGGCTTCAACATAGTACCATTATAACTGCTTTGTTAGTTTTGACTTCCAATGACTGCTACATAATCTTCTGTGAGAGGATTCACTTACTAATCATTGTAATCTTTGATAAATGTCCAGTGATCAAGAAAGCGCAAACTTAGTACCTACTGCTGGACATGGAGGTCTGAAGTTTTAGGACTTACGGTACACTTCAATAAAATAAACAATTTTCATGCCGATGCAAATAATACACAAAACTTGTCCTGTTTGAAGTTTATTTGGCTTTAGCTCATGTCATCGCTTTACTGCTTCTCATGGTTTTTCTGCAGTGATCCGTTCCGTCCTTTATAGTAATTTGCATCCAGTACCAAATTTTATTGACAGCCTCGATTGGTTACAAGATCCAAGGTATCAATCATTGCTATCTCTAATTGATTCATCTTTAAATCAATGGTTTGGATTCCTGTCTAAACCTGAGGTTTCGAATATTTGCAGATGCGTTTTGTTGTCCTTTGACGATGGAACATTGAGAATCTTAAGCTTGGTGAAAGTTGCATATGATGTTCCCGCAACTGGAAAACCTTATACTAACACAAAGCACAAGGATTAAACGTTTATAACTGTTCATCTTTTCCCATCTGGAGTATTCAAGTATCAAGGCTAACAGGTGTTTTCTTTATGGGTTAAATTTTCATAACTTCGTATTGAGCATAAAAACAAAGTCACTGTGACATCAGAAGTTACATCAGCTCAAGCATTAATCGTTAATTTCTCAGGCATAGCAGCCTATTGCACTGCAGATGGGTCCATTTTCCACTATCAGGTCTCTATAAGCTACACACCCTTACAGTCACCTTTTCTGCTCTTTGTTAAGTTTTCTCAAGATTTCCATTTGTCTTGTGTTGGGATTATTTGACAGCTTACGACCAAAGCAGTGGAAAAAGGCGCAAGAAATCGGACCCCACACTTTCTCTGCGGATAGTTGACAATGAAAGCTTCCACCTTTATAGTGCATAGTCCAGTCCCAAACATCCCGATTAGTTTGAAGAAATCGATTAGTGAAAACTGTGAAAAACAAAGGTGCCTTCGAAGTCTCTTGAACGAATCTCCTGAGACATTCCAGATGTTCAATCTCTAGGTCAGTTGAAACTCTACGACCAGTCTCTCTAGTATGTCAATCTCCTGAGCTACCTAGTCTTTATCTTGGACAGGTTTACTTGATTTTTGCAGCTTTAACTCACGAAGAGGATCCAGGTTTAGAGTCTGAATCTGAAGGGACAAACAACAAAGTATCAAACTTCAAGGCCAGGAAAGGAAAGAACAGCACAAGAGAGCAGGAGGTTGAGAACAGAGGAGCATTAATGTGTGGTAAAGAAGATGGTCATGATGAAGACGAAAGAAGATCAGAAGCAAGCAACAGTGGCAGTGGAACGAAAGTGGAAGGCTGCGATACATCGTGTACGATGGAACATGAATAAAGGAAGTGAGAGATGGTTGTGTTATGGCGGAGCCGCCGGGATTGTTAGGTGCCAAGAGATTACTCCAGCCTCAAATTGGAAAGCTCATAGATAACTATTGATAGTTTTTACATCTCAGTTCTTACTTTAGAAAGCAAATGTATTAACTTCGTGTAATGAGATTAGCTTATACAAAAATTGAATCAATCCAGATAGACTTTTTGATTCCGCGGTCAAAAAAGGGAACAAACTCTAAATGCCATATGGTATACAACTGATCAAAACCGGAATCGCAACTTCAGGTGAGAATCAAACAAAGTCCGGATGATCTTACAAAATGGCATTTTTTAACTTTCTGCCAGATAAACCTAAATCTTAATATGGTACAACATTTGCTCTTGCCTTGAAAAAAAAACAAAACAAAAACTCTCGAGAACTAATCTTTGATGAGTATAACAAATAATCCAGTACTGTTTGTTGGATGAGTATGACTCTTGACTTAGGTATATCATTAAGATAGCCGAAATAATGCGAAAATGCCCCGGACAAAAAGAAAGGGATTACGAAGTACCATTAGTGTCTTAACTTGCTAGGTGAAGAATGTATTGGGTTATCCGACTTGCATGCGACATTGACGGCCATGGAGGTTCTTGAGCCTTGTGAGTTCTTTCCGTCTCTTTCTGGCTTTTGCTGCAGCCAACGATCCCTTGGTTTTCCCAGGCAGAGAAATCAAAACATGATGTCCAGGTGGCATCGCTGCAACTCCATTAGTTGTCTCAGAAACATCTTCATGCTTTAAACTGTGAGACTGTTGCGTTACAGGAAACCCATCCCCTCCTCCTGAGAGGACTTCAGTAGCACATTCATTGAGATCATACAAAGGTCTGGTCTCGGGTGAAACAGAGTCCTCTTCTTTGATTCTAGTTGGTAGATGAGACCGCAGAGTTTTTGTGACCTCTAACGAATCATCGATATGGTGCCCATTTGAAGGAATACCCCTTTGTGTATCTTGAACTCCAAAGGGGACACCGTTGCTATGATCAGGCAGAAACCAAGGGCAAGGCACAACGTAGAAATGAGTTTTTGACCCATTCTCATCTCCACAATTTCCATCCTCCTGCGAGGTCATAGGTTTAGCAGATGCTCCTCCTGAGGTGGCAAATTCAAGAGGCGTTGTTATCATTTGATTTGAGGATTGAGTAACATGAGGCCAACAGAAAAGCTGATATGGATTTTGGTTGTAGAAGTAAAACGGAGTAGATGATGTAGACATCTCAATTAGTGATGGCTTGGGCGATTCTTCAGGTTCTTTTGTATCAGGTTTTACCGACTTAGATACCTGTGAAAACAGATGACATATCAGATATTGCAGTGTGAGCAGTAATGCTCCTCATGGTAATACGGTGTTCAGTAGATTGTGTAACCTGTTCCTTTAGCTGTTTGTTAATTGTCTCCAAAGACTGAAACTCTTTCAAGGCCCAATCCTTTTCCTGCAAGCAGAAATGTCATCAGCTATAATAACGGTGTATTAGGTTCACTATTGCTTGGTGGAAAATGTAAATTAAATGGTTTACTTACCCTCCTCAAATTCTCATTCTCATATGTCAGATCAGCTGCTTTTTTACTCAGCTCTTCACACATTGCCTGGACGTAGAAGGAAACACTAGTTTATTATGCAGCTGATTGTCCGACATGAACACTGATGATAGAACTAAACCATTCTTAACAATACCTGTCTTCTTCGAATTGTCTGCCTAGCAGATTCTCTGTTAGCTAAAATTCTCCGTATTCTACGTTCTTCTCTTTCAGCCTAGAGTGTAGTAGTAGCACGTAAGTTCCGAACAAAAAAAAAAGCAGACATAAGAAGAGATAACTTTTGGACTCCTTTTAACAATACCTCACTTAAATTCTGTCTCGAGCGGCCACAGCCATTTGATTTTAACCTTAGGGTCGAAGCAAGGTTTGGTCTAGATGTTTCACCATTTATCTCAGTTTTAACCGGAAGTGTAGTTACTTCTTTAGTAACTGGTTGAAGTTCCTCTTCTTCTTCTTCATCTTCTTCTTCTTTCACTGCTCGTTCCTGTACCCAGCAACAAAAATCTGGTTATACCAAAGCTTGGCTTCATAAATGACCAAAGAACTAAAGATAAATCTTTTGAATTATGTGATAGATTACGACATCTATAATCGTATAATGTTATCCATTTAATCAGAGTGTAATCACAAACGCGTTGCACGAATTTCTAGCTATTCGAAATTTGATTCTTTGGATCTAATCAGATAAAACATATAGTTTCGCACTTGTAAATACAGAATTAGTGAACGTGAAATCCAAAAAACAGTCATGGGAAGGGAAAAGCGAAGATGAGACCTCAGCGAGATCCGGCGTAGGTAATGTTTCCGAGTCAGCTGGCTTCAACCGCGAGTCACATGGAGGAGACTCGGTCTTAACTCGCTTCCAAACTCGTTTCCCTTTACTCCCCCAACTCGCCGCGGATTCGAAAACCTGCTCTCGCATTATCGCAAGCTGCGCCAAATCCGCCAATGCCTCTGCCGCTTCCAGCTCCGTCATGTTCGCCGCATCCTCAACGGAGGTAGACGACGGAGAAGATGATGACGACGATGAGCAACAACTCGAGATAGGCTCCAACTCCATAAAAAAAAATTCAAACCAAAAGATTAGTGCAAAAAAAAAAAACGTACCAGAAGGAAAAAAAGAGAGAGAGAGAGAGAGGAAGTGTAACTCGGAGAGGACGAGTAGTGTAGAGCGAGAAAGGGAGAGAGGGAAAATGCGAAAGGAGCCCACCGATATTGAGAGAGTGACACGTGTGATGCCAGCTCATCGCCTACAATTGGTTGCTTAAATATAGCCCATGTATCTGTGCACGCCACGTGTCGCAACGCAACCAAGTCAGCAAAGTCGGCACGTGCGAAGCCGAGATTTGGGACCGCAACCTCAGAACTGGGAATGCAAGGGTCGGTTTAAGGTGCTCAGATCATGACACGTGTTACGCTATCATTGGATCTTTACGTGGCAACGTCTGCGCCATGAGATCAAGTGGTGAATGACAGAGTAATGGTCTGCATCTTACGGTTGGACCTTTTGGTGCATCCACCAACACACAAATCACCTTTTTTTGGTTTTTGGACCTTGTTCAGCATATAAATGGCCCAACAGTTAGCCCACTAATATATAACATTTTGGAGTCATTACGTATACTGGATCAGAATTATTTATATCTTTTAATCTTAGTGAAAGGTGAATCATTTATTTATCATTTAATGTTACCAAAATTTCAAATTGATTATATAACAAAATCTAAACTATTTAAGTAATTTCCAAAAGTTAAGTCTAGATTTGATGTTTTCGTAAAATTAGGGTTTTTGAGAATTGAATTAGTTATATGGAATAAGAGGTTTTGCGTGAATCATCTGTCAATGATATAAACGATCTAGATTATTGTCCCTGCAGCAAAGCTGAATTACAATGATTCAGAATTTGAGATGGAGAACGAGAGTGACGAGCGAGCGAGCAATGGAGATGAAGAGCCAACAAAGAGTGAAAATGAGAAGGAAGAAGTTGTTGATGGAGATAAAAGCAACAATTTTGACGATGCTAAAGAAAACATTATGGAAAGGATTGAATAGGAAATAGAGGAAGATGTAGCGAACTGATTTGATGAATTTAGGATTAGTAGGAATGCTATGTGAAATAGTTCTGATGAAGACAAGGATCCATTAGTGACTAGGCGTAGAGGAATGTCAAATCAAATAGGTGGGAAAAGGATAAGATACGTTTTAAGTCAAAACACATGTGGATAGTAAATACAAAGTTTAATGTACACTGCTCTTTGCCAACCGGAAAATACAAACTATTGAAGAGTGTCATTATTGCAAAACTCTTTAAGGCTCTTCTTAGATATTTGAGGTTGAACCCTAACTACTTTACTTTTGATATACAAACCCATAGTAAGGACCAGTGGAGTATATGGAGCACTATATGACACTGTCAAAAGGAAGATTGATAATATTTAAGGCTAAAAAACAAATATGGCCAGAAGTTTCCACACCTTAGAGGAAACTTTTGGAATTTTTTTTAGAAAGAATTGCTCAAATAGAGCAAAATTATGTTCTAATTACAGAAATAGTTTTTGTTGGAAAAAAAAATGAAACAAATGGTGTAATTACAATTACACCCTTTTAATTAAAAAAAAAAAATCTTCATCTTCTTCTTCCTTCTTTCGTTTTTCTCATTTTCTCATTTTTCTTCTCTTTCTTTTTATTTCTCGTCTACTTCCTCTTCTTCTTTTTTTTTCTTGTCGCCGTCCTTGCTGTCTTTTTCCTCTTCTTCTTTCCTTTTATGGGTTTTACCAAGCACACTTCAACTCTAATAGTCTGAAAATCTGACTCCACCAAGGCCAACCAAGATCAGCGAACAGCCATGAAAACATCAAAATATCTCATAAACTAGCCGTTGAAACCATAATCCCACCGTTGGATCTAAAGATCACTGGGTCACGAAGCTCCCCGCAAAATTTCACTCAGATCGGAACACGTTTAAAGGTTCAAACTCTGTCTCGAAAATGACCCAACAGAACATAATACACTAGAATTTCTAACTCCACCAAGGTCAACAAAAATCAGCGAACAGCCATGAAAACACAAAATATCTCAGAAACTAGCCGTTGAAACCATAATCCCACCGTTGGATCTAAAGATCACTGGGTCACAAAGCTTTCCCCAAAATTTCACTCAGATCGGAATATGTTTCAAGGTTCAAACACTGTCTCGAAAATAACCCGACGGAAAATTTTACACTAGAATTCACTTACGTGTAGTAGAGTTCGTTTTAGTGTAGTAGAGTTAGTTTAGTGTGATAGAGTTCACCCATAGCTTGGTAGAGTTCATCCATAGCTTGGTAGAGTTCATCCAACGTGTGGTAGAGTTCAACTCTACTAGTCTGGAAATCTAACTCTACCAAACACACTTTAACTCTACTAGCCTAGAAATCTAACTCTACCATATTGCACTCTGTTAGTGTGGTAGAGTTGATCGCTTACATGGCATATTTCATTAATGATATTTTCGTAATTATTTTTTTTTTCCTCATTACAAAAGGGCAAAATGGTATATAATAAATTAAAAAAACTATTCTAGTAATTTACAAACATTTGCTCTATTTCAATAATTAACACTTAATTTCGCTCTAATCTAGCAAATCACCTTTTTTTTATATATAAAGCTTCATTCTCTCACGTGTGTTTATTTAACTTAAGATTTTTTTGTTTTATTTTGACATCCATTAATTTAATTAAAGTCCAATAACTTTAATTTTTTTAAAAAATATGGCCCAATAATAGCCCAAAAAGCTCCATCACTCACACTTCCCTTTTTTTTTAATGATTCACATCTTTTTTTATAGAAATTTTTCTTTTTGATCAAGAAGCACAATATTATATCTACCAATTGAAATGAACCTAATTGTTTCTTCTACCTTAGTGTATTTTGTTTGCAGAAGAAAAAAAGAGCATACTTTATTCATTCTTATCTATTATAGTAACTACAAAATTTAATTTTAGTTACGTTTTTAATAATTCTAATTAAATTTTCTCCACTTTTCATCTATATTTATATATAATTGATCAATCTATTTAATTTTTATTGTTATTCAAATTTGAGGAATTAGGAATAACGAATTGTTTCTCTTAATAGTGAAGTAATGCATCTTTTATTTACTTTGCTTCTTTGTTTTGGTGGACAATAACAATGATTAAAGTAAAAACAATATGTGATCATTCCATTCTAACATTTCTTCCTATTACTTTTTTTTTGTTTTGATTTTATATGAGTTTATTTTATAGTAATATTTTTAGTTTTTAACATTTAGGCATATATGATGGAGAAGTTTTTGAAAAGAAAAATTTCATCATCAACATAAAAAGTGATTTAGAAAATCTACCATGAGATCTTGCTTAAAAGAACCAAATCTCAGGATACCATTCCAATCAAAGAAATAAGGCACTACAGAAAAATGACTTTTCATAGCGTCGGAAAAACGCTATGAGACCATACTATAGCGTTGTAGAAAGCGCTATGACATCGCCCACGATAATAGATCCATCACCTTTCATAGCGGTTTTGGTTAGTGCTATCTTAAATTCATTTAACATAGCAGTTTGTGTTATGCAATTATTAATGAAACAACAACAATTTTATTTGTTATGTAAACTTATTAATTATATCATTTTGTTTTACTACAATAGCATTTTATATTTAGTTATGATTGTTGTTGTTCGCCCAGTTTTGGTATTATTTTCATAGTGTTTTTATTTTTAATTTTAACTTTCATAACGTTTGTATTTTTATCAATTTTGTTATCTGTTAGTAATTATAATAAATATCAATAGCATATGAAAACGTTATTGTTGTATTGTTTTGTTTTCTGATAATTGGAGAAATGGAAATTGAAAAATTGATTTCTTAAATTTCTTGAAATGATATAAATTATTAATTTTAATGTCTTAAAACCACAATATAAAATAATGAAATACATAAAATCTATAAATTTAAAAATTACAATAATGCAAATATAAATTTCATCCTAATTAATATCCTTATGTTGCCGAGGACATGTGGCCCAGTGGTGTAGTCACTTTAAAAATCCTCAAGGCACCAGGGATCGAACCCCCTACCTGCAAAGTAGGAGTGAGATTTAAAAAGCCAGTAGGCTAGTTGACAAAAAAAAAAATCCTTATGTTTTTTTTTCTCCACGGTGAAATCCAGAAAAACTATCTTCTTATTAATCTTCAATGTAAGCAACTTTAACCTGCAAAAGAAAATTACAAATCAACTACCTAAATGATACAATGGAAAAACTGAATACACAATAGCTTATTTCTTCCTCCCATTTGATAATTTGATGCCTAAATAAATAAATAAAAACACAAATCGAATTTGTTAACTTTGTGCCCTAATGAGTTTGAAACAAGATTTGATACTCAAAAGACATAGACATACCTTACCGCTGGAGGAACAAAATAGAAAAGTGTTTTCTGGTTAGGAGAGCGTACAAAGCAAGGCTTTTCAAATGCCGATGGAGGTCCATGTTGTCCGTGAATTACTAGAGCGAAGGGTCAAAGGTTTTGCGCTTTTACCTTTCCCTTTCCCCCCTGAGTTGGATGTAAGATTAAATAAGCTTGAGTTAATCGATCAACAAAAGTGCAGAAAAACCTTAAAGCAAGTGTGGTGAAGGAGCGATTGGAAACCTTAGAAAGACGAGGTGAGCTTCTCATGTGTATTACTAAACATCTCAGAGCATGAATCTCCTTATAACATCTCAGAGCATGAATCTCCTTCTCAGGATCGTCAATGTTTTTCGACTTATATAACCTATAAGAAACGGAGGAGTCGCCGACTTAGATATAACCTATTAGGAAAAATAAAATCATAATATGAAAG
>JAKUCM010003556.1:0-116038 GCA_023374145.1 Lepidium sativum
GGAACTTATTCTGCCAGCCATTTATCTTCTCTTCTAGTCGTTCAACAATATAGGAAAGCGCGAATTTGAGAATTTTAACTGTTCCGAAATGCCAAGATACATTCATTCCCCACCTTTTTGCGATATACCAAGCTACCTTTTGATCTCCTCTCTTTAGTTCATTTGGATTTCCGTGACAATGGTAACACTAGACTTCCTGTAGTTAACTCTTTGACTAGAAGCTAAGCAATACACATCAATTAAGCTAGTCAAGGATCAATTTCCTCATTGTTTTCTTGAAAATAAAATAGACTATCATAAGCAAAAAGTAAATGAGTAATTTGCGGCGGAAGCTCTAGCAATTTTTAATGTAGTGATCTATCCCATTTTTTTGCTCTCACTAGTAGTCTAACTAACATTTCTGAAGATGTTACATATAGATATGGGGACAGGAAGTCACTCTGTCGCAAACCTCCAGAGGGTTTAATTTTTCCAAACGGATAACCGTTAATGAGTACTTGAAGTTGACCGATGAGAGACATCTCATCAGAATGATCCACATAGTGGGAATGCCAACAGTCTCTAAAGCTTTAGCCAAGACAGACTATTTGACTATATCATAAGCTTTAGATATGTCTGTTTTAATGGCAATAAATTTCACCGAGCAAGCCTTGTTTGTATTCAATGCATGAATAGTCTCATGAGCAACAAGGATTTGATTCATGATGATTCGACCTCCAATAAAGGCTGCATGTGTCTCGATGATTAGATACAATATCAACAAGACCCAAACGTTGAGAGATCCGAAGCTCGATCTATGTTAGGAAATCTAATCCACCTTAACCCCAAAGATCTATCGGCCAGTAAGACACATACCCACCGTTCAGGAGGGCAAACCCACTGGAAACCACAAAGTGCGACCTCGAACTCCATAGCGAAAAAGGACTCAAAACGAAACCATTTTCACGCCTTGAGCCTGGGTCGCAATTAGAGAAGCAAAAGGAGGTGAACAGTATTGGAGTTGACGATGTCTCCATTCACTGTACGCACATAAATGAAGATTTACAACGGCTAGCTTTTAAATTGCAGAGGGAAATTTTTTACGGAGAGATGAAACTACGTTTTAACAAATTTATGCTCTAGTTGTTACGTCATATTAGGTTTTTTAGTAAACAAACTTTTACATCTATAATCATTTTAGGACAACGACTTTGAATTTGTAAAAAAGGTAATTATGAATAAATAAATAACTGTTAATAAGTTTACCCTTACCCGTTTGCAAAAGTAAATTATGCCAAAATCCCTTTGCAAAAAAAAACGGTTACATCTGTTTTTTTGTCAACTAGATTATTAGATTTTAAATCCCATTCTTACTTCTAGGTAGTAGGGATTTCGATCTCTGATATCTTGAAGATTAAGTAACTACACCACTGGGCCACATGTCCTCAACAACTGTTTACATCCTTTTAAATTCATATTTAGCATTGCTCTATTTTCTAAAAGAAGAACAAGAACTTTGAATATTGTAAAATTTACATCTTAAAATCTTTTGTAAAAAAATTAATCGTAAATTAAATAAAGTTAATTAGTTTATTTTTTGGAGAAATTAATCAAAATGCAGTTTCATTCTTACCCATTTGGATCATGTCAAACTTCTTTTGCAAAAAGACACTTAAGTTCTTTTTAATTCCATTTTTACCTTTGTTCTCTTTTCTCTCTTGTTAATTTTTCATCGATCGAATTGAAAAGATAACAAATACGTATAACTTAAAATCATAGATTTTATTAAAAAAAACTTATAAATCACATTATAAAAAAATACTTTTTTGTTGTATTCCGTTTTACAAACTAACTTATAAAATATATTTTAAAGGTTTCTAAGAAACTTTAGTCTTTATACTAGTAGAGTTCAACAAGTTAAATTCAAATCATCTAATTTAGCAATATCTTTTTATATATTCGTTACATGATTAATTGATTATTACATCAGCATACTTATTGGGAACTGCAAATGAATTTGAACCTTCAAATCTGAGTTTGTAAACATGAAATTCTTGAAGTCTATGGATTTCTAGGGTACTAGCTATGACGGTTACATACTTTCTTTTTTGATAACCAAGGTTGCATCATTCATCACCAGTAAAGCTATGCTTGCTTCTACATAACTACAGTTGATTCGTATTGACTCCCAAACATACAATCGAATACTTAAACTATCAACTTGGTGGAAATAATCTAGGCTCCTAGACATCCCTGTGACTTGTGACTGTTGGATAAAGTTTCAAAAATTTAGAGTTTTAGATAAGGTTTAAAAAAGAAGTTAAAGCTTATGATAAGATCAAAAGATTTGGAAAAGATTTAAGAGCTATAGATATCTATTCCAAGTAGGATTAAGAGAAGTTATCAAGAGTTATTTGATACCTATATATAAGGAGATGTCTTCAAGTTTGTGAAGATCATCGATAGAGCATACAACACTTTGTATTGTTGATTAGTTTTGAGTGATTTTCTAATCAATAACAAGAGAGATATTCTTAACTTAGTTGGTGTTTTGTTCTTGCTAAACTTTATTTGGTATCAGAGCCTAGATTATGTTGTGATTATCATCAAAAAGAAGAAGAAGAACCCGAGAGATGGGAGACGACGTGAAATCAATCAAAAAGGACATGGTATCATCGGCGGTAATGGTTCTGATGCTTAATGCAACAAATTATGCAGTCTGGTCAATAAGAATGAAAGTAGTGCTACAAGTGCACAAAGTGTGGGAAACAATTGAACCAGGTTGTAGTGCTGAAGAGAAGAGCCACTTAGCAACTGCATTATTATTTCAGTCAATACCAGAAAGTCTTGTATTGCAGGTGGGAGAGCAGGATTCTCCTAAAGGTATTTGGGATGCGATAAAGGTCAGGAATCTGGGAGCAGAACGTGTGAAAGAGGCGAGGCTGCAAACACTCATGTCGGAATTCGACAAAATGAGGATGAGAGAAACTGACAGGATAGATGATTATGCAGGAACGATGTCTGAAGTAGCTGCAAGAGCAGCAGCACTAGGAGAAGTCGTAGAGGAATCTAAGCTGGAAAAGAAATTCCTCCATGACTTCCGAGAAACACATATATTCATATTATAGCGTCTTTAGAACAAGTCTTGGATTTAAAAAAGACTGGATATGAAGATATTGTCGGATGATTAAAAGCATATGAAGAAAAGAATATCCGCAGAAGAAGAAAGGTTTGAGACACAAGGTAATCTTCTGTACTCAAACACGTATAATACAAAAGGATATAGCCGTGGAAGAGGAAAGGGACGAAGTGAAAGCAAATCACATGAGCAAAACAGAGAGAAGAAAGATAGATCACACATCATATGCATTAGGTGTGACAAGAGAGGTCACTTTGCCTCAGTCTGCCCTGAAAGAATAAGAAAGGTGGAAGAAGTTAATAAGGTAGAAGATGAAGGAGGGATAGATTCTGATACAGAGGATGCTGATAAGTCTCTGTATATGCATGAGATAGTGTTGCTTAATGAGAAAAACTTGGTACCGAATCCAACTGAGAGTAGTGATGAAGTATGGTACTTAGATAATGGTGCAAGCAACCACATGACATGAATTAGGTCATACTTCACAAAGTTAAACACTAAGATTCATGGAAGAGTGAGATTTGGTGATGGTTTGTTCGTTGAAATAAAGGGGAAAGACTCAATTCTGTTTCAAGGAAAAACAGGTGAGCAAATACTTATGACCGGTATCTATTACATACCTGAGCTTAAAAACAACATCTTAAGCTTTGGACAAGACACAGAAGAAGGATGTGAAGTGATGATGAAGCATGATATACTCACCATGCGTGATCAAAGTGGGAAATTACTTGCCAAGGTAAAGCGTTCGTCCAATAGGCTGTACAAGGTTAAGCTAAAGATTGGACAGCCTATATGTTTTCTCACCAAGATGGAGGAAGAGACATGGAAATGGCATGCTAGGCTCGGTCATGTGAGTTTCAAAAGCATCAAAGATATGGCAATAAAGAAAATGGTTCAAGGGTTACCATATATTGCCGAAGAGAAAAAGATGTGTGAATCATGCTTAGTTGGAAAGCAGACTCGGTATTGCTTTCCGAAAGCAAGTAAGTTTCGATCTTCAAGAGCTCTTGAGGTGATACATGCTGACCTTTGCGGACCTATATCACCAAACAAAACAGGTACGTATTTGTCATTATTGATGATCACACGAGATATATGTGGTCTATACTTTTAAAGGAAAAGGGAGAAGCTCTCGGAAGGTTCAAGGAGTTCAAGGTCATGATTGAGAAAGAAGTAGAGCACACAATCATGACATTAAGAGCTGACAGAGGAGGTGAATTCACCTCAAGGAACTTTCAGACCTACTGTGAGAAAAATGGGATTAAACGGCAACTAACTGTACCGTATACGCCGCAGCAAAACGGAGTAGTCGAACGGAGAAATAGAACGCTCATGGAGATGACTTGGAGTATATTAAAGGCAATGAACGTTCCAAATTTCTTGTGGGGAGAAGGGGATCAGACATTTAACGTATTTGATTAATCGAATACCAACGAGAGCTCTGCATAATTAAACTCCATATGAATGTCTCAGAGGAGAAAAGCCGAATGTGAGTCGTATTAGAGTGTTTGGATGTCTTGCGTATGCAAAAGTGGAAGCAACAAACCAGAAAAAAGCTTGATGATCGTTCTCAGATTCTAGTACACCTCGGCATAGAACCTGGATCAAAAGCATACAGACTTTTGAATCCGAGAACTCGCAAAGTTATAGTAAGCCGAGATGTTGTTTTCAATGAAAGGAGAGCTTGGAATTGGAAGGGAGAAAGTGAGAACGTCACACATGATCCAGGGATGTTTCAGTTAACATGGGGACATACTCAAGACAATGAGCTGGTCCATATCAGACTGAAGATCTTCATGAAGGTAATAGTGAAACTGAAACTGAGGAAATCGAAGAAGGTGTGAACGAAACAGAGGAAATAGAGGAGATACCAAGTAGTGAACCGATAAGAAGAACCACAAGACAGACACAACCGCCATCTTATCTTAAAGATTATGTACTACTTGCAGATTTGGAGTGTGAGAAGTTGTTACTGTCACTTAACAACGAACCTACAAGTTATGAAGAAGCTAAGGATTTCGAAGAATGGAATAAAACTTATAAAGACGAAATCTTGTCTATTAACAAGAATAAAACTTGGACATTAGTAGAGAGACCTCATGACGCAAAAATCATCGGTCTAAAGTGGATTTTTAAGTTAAAAAGAAATGCAGATGGAAGCATCAACAAGTTTAAAGCACGATTAGTAGCGAAGGGCTATGCACAAGAAGCTGGAATTGATTTTGATGAAGTCTTTGCTCCGGTGACTCGTATAAAAACTATTAGGTTACTTATGGGATTGGCAGCTTCTTCGAGTTGGGATATACATCACTTAGACATCAAGACTGCATTCCTACATGGGGAATTGAAAGAAGATGTATATGTATCACAGCCAGTCGGGTTTGAAAAGAAGGGAGAAGAGACTAAGGTTTTCAAACTCTCTAAAGCTTTGTACGGTCCCTCGTGCATGGAACACAAAACTGGATCAGGTTCTAAGATGCTTAGGGTTCAAGAGATGTGCTAAAGAGAGTGCAGTGTATAGGAAAGAAGAAGAAAATAACTTGTTGATAGTTGCAGTGTACGTTGATGATTTATTTGTAACAGAAAACATAAATAAAGTCATAAGAGAATTCAAGACAGCAATGTCGGATCAGTTCGAAATGACGGATCTAGGAAAGCTTAATTATTACCTTGGCATTAAGGTAAGTCAGACGAGTGAAGGAATAGAGATCAAGCAAGAACCTTATGCTCGAAATATACTCCTAGAAGCTGGTTTAAGTGACTGTAATCCTACACATTCACCTATGGAATTCAGACTGAAACTTTGCAGAGCCAAAGAAGATGATGCAGAGATTGATGCAACTATGTATCGAAGAAGAATAGGTTGTCTTCAATATCTACTACACACGAGACCAGACTTGGCATTCTCAGTTGGAGTGGTAAGTAGATATATGCAGCAATCAAAGCAATCACATGGAAAGGCATTGAAGCAAATTCTGAGGTATGTACAAGGAACAATCAACTATGGTTTGAAATTCAAGAAAGGAGGATCGAAAGATATAGTTGGCTATAGTGACAGCAGTCACAATGTGGACATTGATGATGGTAAAAGCACAACAGGACACATATTCTATCTAGGAGAATCTTTGAGTACATGGTGTTCACAAAAGCAAAGCACAGTCGCATTATCCTCATGTGAAGCAGAGTTCATGGCTCCAACAGAAGCTTCAAAGCAAGCCATATGGCTGCAGGAATTAATAGGTGAGATCACAGGGAAAGAGTACTCGAAGATTGTCATACAGATTGACAACAAGTCAGCTCTAGAACTCACTTAAAATCCGGTGTTTCATGGTCGCAGCAAGCATATACATAAGCGATACCATTTCATTCGTGAATGTATAGAAAACGACCAAATTATGGTGAAACATGTGCCAGGAGAAGAACAATGTGCGGACATAATAACAAAGGGTCTTGCAAGAATCAAGTTCAAGCAAATGAGGAATCTAGTGGGAGTTCAAGTTATCACAAATGAAGGTTTGAAGCTTAAGGAGGAGAATGTTGGATAAAGCTTCAAGGATTTAGAGTTTTAGATAAGCTTTAAAAAGGAAGTTAAAGCTTATGATAAGATCAAAAGATTTGGAAAAGATTTATGAGCTATAGATATCTATTCCAAGTAGGATTAGGAGAATTTATCAAGATTTATTTGATACCTATATATAAGGAGATGTCTTCGAGTTTGTGAAGATCATCGATAGAGCATACAACACTTTGTATTGTTGATTAGTTTTGAGTGATTTTCTAATCAATAACAAGAGAGATATTCTTAACTTAGTTGGTGTTTTGTTCTTGCTAAACTTTAGTGACGAACCAGATCACATACCGGATCGTTTCCCGTAACGCATACATATGTACAACTAGATGCTTTGGGCGGTCACCAGGGAATCAAATAGCTACACCTCAGCTGCAAGTGGCCCTACGTGAAGACCATGTAGAGGCCCAACCATGACTCTACCCGTATGTACCGATATGTGTCCTAGGTAGTTCTAGCGGTCTACAAGGGTTTCACCTAGCAATTTGATGAACTCGAGTATTGTTCCAGATTGCAATGATCAATCTTCTCTTAGGCGCAATGCAAGACTACACAAATCTCCTCCTTTTCGATGGAGTGCATGTTTGTTCTCTTACCTTTTTGCCACTAGATCATCAAGCATTTCTTGGAAAATTTTAATTAAAACAGGTTCCTGCAAGTTTTGAGGAAACAGGGAGAAGGTTGTGTGACGTGATGCTGTTGGAGATGACTTTGAGCTATGGAATCAACCGTACATGGGATGAGTCTGTATTGCCTCAAGGGAAAAGGGTCATCACCTCTAAATGGTTCTTTACTATGAAATACAAGAGTAGCATTGATATTGAGTGATACAAGGCATGTGTTTCTGCTCGTGGCTTCACCCAAACCTATGGTGAAGACTACAAAGAAACCTTTGCACCCGTAACAAGCCTTCACAAGATAAGAATGGTTTTGTCTCCTATCATTAACCTATCTTGAGATTTTTGATAGATGGTGTAAAGAATGCATTCCTTCAAGGTGGGCTTGATGAATAGGTATACATGCATCCACCTCCAGGTCTTGAAGGCCTTGTGAAACCCGGAAATGATTTGCGTCTCCGTAAAAATATGTATGGTCTTAAGCAGTCCCCAAGAGCATGGTACACCCTTACATCTTGTGGCTTTCACACTCACACACCGATCATACCTTGTTCACTTCCCTAAGGCTTCAATGATATCATTGTATCACTTATATATGTGGATGACTTCATCATAACCGGGGATGATAAAGACGGTATTACCACCACCAAGGCTTACGTCAAGTCTATTTTTGACATTAAACATCTTGGTGAACTAAAATATTTCTTTGTAATTGAAGTGTGTCATTGTCCGGAAGGCCACTTCTTATCCCAAATGAAGTACACTCTTGATTTGTTGAATGACTCAAGTAAATAAGGTTCCAAACCAGCCAAGACACCTCTTGAAGATGGTTATAAGGTCAATCAAAAGGGGGAGGAAAATGGTAATCCATTCACCGATGTGCATCAATATGTCGGCTAGTAGGTAACTAATCTACTAAATCATTACCCACTATGATATTTGTTGTGTTGTGAATCAGGTCAATCAACACATGAAAGTCATGACTATGTATCATTGGAGCATGGAGGAACGGATTTTAAGGTACCTCAAGGACAGTCTGACCCAATGAATTTGGATGGAAAGAACAACAATATTGAGATAGTAGGATATTGTGAAGTAGAGCAGGCTGGAGATAAGGTGCATAAGAAGTCCACAATCAATTGTTGTACATTTTTTGGAGGCAGCCTAGTTACTTGGAAAACAATAAGCAAAAGGTGATGTCTTGATCAAGTGCTGATGCGGAATATATGGCAAAGAAGAAGCTTATGGATGAGCTTACGTGGAAAAAAGAATCTTCTTTAGGATCTTGGAATCAAAACCTCAAGTCCCGTCACTATACATTGTGACAACAAAGTTTCCATTCACATGGTGTTCAACTTGGTTTTTCATGAAAGAAAAAAGCACATAAAGATCAATTGCCACAAGGTGAGTGAGAAGATTGGATAAGGTGTAACTCTCCCATGTTACACAAGAAGTGAAGATCAATTGGCAAACATATTCACCGAGGCTGCGAGTCTCAAGGTTTGCAATCATATCTATCTCAAGCTTAGACTCGTTAAAGTTACTCGCCTTTGATCAAAGGTTCCCTTACTCGTGGATCAAACACTATTTTCTCTATAGTAGAGTTTTGTATCATGTGGTTTTCTCTCTAAGATTTTTAATAAGGTATGGATCACAATTTTCCAAGCTCTTCATTCCATTATGGGCTGAGCTTGAGGGGGAGTATTGGTCAATGTGAAATAAGGATGAAAGTTGACCAAGCTATCAAACCAAGGGAAGGTGTAGGGTCAAGGTTTCGAGTACCGGAGGTCGAGTCGCTACGTACTGAAGGAAGTGATCGGGTTGAGATCTCATGTATTGGCATGACGGGTCATCACGTACTGTAGGAAGCTATCAGCCCGAGGCCTCACATATCAAAAAAAGCTATTGGGTTGAAACTTCATGTACTGCAGGTCGAAGAGGTTCACGTAACACAGGTCGACAACGTACATACTGAAGATCGAGCCTTAAACATACTGCGGGTCGAGGTCCATCGTACCGTGGACTTACCTTCCTGATTGCCACATGTTGGTCGACAAACATCCAAAGGTCAACGATTTTGGAGTTGTGAAGATTAGCTTAACTATGAGTTCAAGGATGGTTACTAGGATGGTTAAGATGTCTTTTGAGAGGAATCAAGCCTAGAGTTGACCGTTGAGAAGAAGAGAATCACGTGAGTCTTCTTTATGTTAAAAACGAGGTCAATAAGATGCCACAATCACTCGAGAAGGAGCTAGGGTTCTATTGTTGTCTCTCTATATATAGACATTGTAGCTTCCTTGTAACCTATTTATTTTAAACAATAAAAATATCTTGTTATCCAAAATCTCTTTTTTTTATTCAATATAATTCTCTTATTCAATCTTCATATAAGCTCATAAATTCTAACACTGAGTTTGTCATTCATTCAACAGGCCAACAAGTGTCTATCATTGTTGGTCATAGAGTCCACTAAAACCAATGGGGTCAACATCAGTAAAAGAAGTCATAGTAGCGGATTCATGCATAGTAATCTGAACATGAACATAATCAAATTGAGACGAGAAAGCATAAGGGGCAGAAGATTGAGATTTCAGACGAGATTCACCAAATTATGAGGCCAATCACCCCACCAAGTGGGATACCCAATTCTTCTCTGCCAAATGTTCTTGATATCGACAATTATTGCACACCAGAGATGGATCTCAAAGTTCTAATGAAGAACGTAGGCGTGGAGTGGTTTAAACAACAAAGCTCACAATTTATCAAAGCTAACTACACTTAAGTCCTTATATCGTCCAATACTCTGCTGATGGATTGAGTGTCTGTGGAAGTGAGAGCATAAGTAATGGCAACAACCATCTTTGATGCTTTCAGAGATGGAAAATGAAAACTGTTTGCACCAATGGTATATGGGACTCGTATATTATGGTCTTTGCTATCGAGAAGAGTTTTGTGAAGCCAATATTACTCGACACGTGTATGGTTCGATGTTAGTTTGGAATCACCGACATGATAATTTACTTAGTGTAATTTCTTTTTGGCATCACTAATTGGGAAAACAAAATGATTACAAATTGGAAAGAATGATTTAAATAGTTACGATCATATGGTAATTATTTAAATAATCTTTAAAAATTCAGAAAAAAAAAATAGGGAATGTCACGAAAGACACAAATTTTTTTCTTATTTACTAAAGTGCCACTTTAGAAAAAAAAAAAAAAAGAAGTTTAACAGTTACACTTCGTTTTCTTTCTAACTTCCGTATTTTTTCTTTCTTAAATTCTACTTCGTCTTTCAACTTCATTTTCATCTTTCATTTTCATCGTCTTCGTCTCCTTCATCGTTTCATTCATCGCATTCTTCATCTTTTTCATCTTCTTCGTCTCCTTCGTCTCCTTCGTCTTCTTCTTCGGAGATTTTTTTCTCTTAAATTCCACATTTTCTCTCGTTTCTTCATCTTCGTCTTTCTTCATCTTCATCGTCTCTTTGAATGGTAATGTACCATATGTTAATGGATTACGAATGCTCAAATCTTTGATTTCAAACTACATTTTTACTACTTTTTTCTAGGTTTAGAAAATTTTGAAAGTTTTAATTTTTTTACGTTTTTTACTTAGTCTCCTTCGTCTTTGGTTGAGTGAGTTTATAGTGTGGTCAACTTTGTTTTTTTTTGTAGTCTTTGGTTCATAGTCTGCCAGACTCTGGCAGACTTTAGCAGAATTTGTTTTGTTTGGCGGACTTTGATTCATAGTCTAGAAGACTTTGGTAGACTTTAGTAAACATTGGCTAACTTAGGTAGACTTTGGTAGATTTTGGTTGATTGATCTAGTGTGGTAGACTTTGGTTTTTTTGGCAGAATTTGGTAGACATTTTTATTAAACGGTTTTCTTGTTTCTTTTTCACAGATATGGGGGATTACGAGAAGTACCCTATGAGGGCTGTTGGAAAAGGAAAAATCATGTTGTGGAACCAACCCATTAGCCACTACTACAATTGAGGAAGATAATAAAGTTGAGGGGTCTTATTGGCATTGATGCTTACGATGAGATAAATAAGAATTCTCAACTTAAGATTATACTGCAGTTTGTTGGCACAGGGTTCTCATGGAGCAACACACATGTTGAACACCTATTTGGTAATATGCTTCACACACCTAATGTGAATGAGGTGTGGGTGTTGGCCGATGGTAGTCCAGTGAGATTTTCTTGCATGAGTTTCACCACATCACGCAGATGAACTGTGGGTTGCCTAAAGCTAATGATGCAAACTTAGCTTTAGGAAAGTTATGGGCTGACATGAATTTAGACCACGACGATGGTCCAACATGGGCAGAGCTTGAAGGGGTATTAAAGGGATGTAAGGATTGGTCTCTTTCCAAGAGGAAGATGGTGGGGTTGATGGTGGTGTTAGCTAACAAAAATATTTGGTCTACACAAGAATAGTAGGATCCCATTTTTCTATGCTAAATTGGTGATGAATCTGAATAGATTTGAGAGGCATCCTTTGGGGAGAGTAGTATTTCAGTCCCTCTTGAAGTCGATCTCTGGTGCCTCAACGGTAACGACGAGGTTGAGTGTGCATGGCTTTGTACATGTCCTTCGAATATGGGCGTATGAGTTTATCCCACATCAAGGTTTAATGTGCGAATGTAAAGTAGCTAGCCCGATTCCACTTTTGCGATGGACTACGCGTAGTTGCCATCTTATAGTTATTGAGGATGTCTTCAACTCTGATAAGATAACATCTGACAACGACATGGTAAGCTTAATCCATTGACTGGCTTTGATTTAACGTGTTGTTTAGTTTGGCTGACTTCGGCGGGTGTAGTAAACTTTTCATTCAATATGTGGTTTAGTTTGGATGACTTTGGCGGATGTATTTTGGCTAATGCTTTATAACGTGTTGTTTAGTTTGGCTCACTTTGGCGGATGTATTTTGGCTACTTTTTTATAACATGTGGTTTAGTTTGGCTAACTTTGGCAAATGTATTTTGGCTAATGTTTTATAACGTGTGGTTTAGTTTGGCTGACTTTGGCTGACTTTGTAGATGTATTTTGGCTAGTGATATACCTCGATTAAACCGACTTATAGCTTACTAATTCATATGTTTTTTTTGTTTTTGTTGTGTTTTTACAGTCCTTTCAGGTACTAAACGAAAGGATACTTTGGATTCCACATGTTGAGCAAGATTGGAGCTTAACTTTGGATTTTTCCACTACGATACAAAGGATCGATCGATAAAAACCAAGATCGATCGATCACAAATTTAAAAGAGAAAACTACGCTCGATCCATTGATCGACTTCTCATGCCGGACACGATCGACCCCCATCCATCTATATCGTGCGCACGATCCACTGCACGACCGAGCACTCAGTGATCGATCGAGCTATTTAAGAAGAAATTACGCACGATCCTTTGCACAATGTGGAAGGTTCACGATCGAAAGAAGAAACATTGATCGATCGAGCAGTTGAATGATCGATCGATCAATGACCCTGCGAAGCAAAAACAAGATTTCCTTATTTTTGTACTAGTTCGGTTTACTCTATATATTAGGTCAAAAACACGTTTTTAAGGGGGTTTTTGGAGACGAAAAAAGTTACATACTTCTGTTGTAACCTAGAGGAGAAGAATTTGGATCTCTACATCATTGGAGAAGAATTCCAAACCCTCTATTCTATCTATTTTGAGATTTCAATGAATTTCTTTACAATTGCTTGCTTGTTCTTTATCCCCATGTGTGAGTAGTTCATATTCAAGTTTTAGGGTATTATAAGGATCTTAAGGGACATAAGGGTGAGGAAAAAATAGGTATTAAATATGGAATCTCAGCCTAGAAACATGGTTGATGCTTAGATTAGAGTAGCTAACTAATTTATGATTTTATGTTACTTATTATCCCAGAAGTTTAATAAGAATCAGAACCTTTCTAGGTGAACAACTCCTTCACTACCAACGAGATGCTAGGTTGGGTTGTGTACATTTAAGAAGTGTTAATACTGCATGGTTGGAATCCTAGAACCAACGAGAGTTAGGATCTCTAGAATCTAAGCATAGTGATTATCACTGCGAGAGTAGGTTAGTCAATTGGTATTTCTGAGTCGAGAGCTGAACTAAACTTTCCTGAATAGATTCCTCATCCTAACCTTGATTCCCTTATGAATTCCCTAAGCTTGATGTTTTCTAGATATTGTTTACATTAAATTTCTTAGTTACAATCGATTCTAATCAAAACATCCATCAACTTAGCTCTTGTTAAATAGTTTAATCGTTAGTGTGATAATTGGTCATCGTGGATTCGATCCCTAAGTATTATTTCGTTTATTGTGCACTTGTAGTAGGATATAGGGTTAAAACTCGTTGTATCAGCTAGTTATTTGTAACGTTGTGTTTAGTTTGGCTAACTTTGGCTGACTTTGTAGATGTATTTTGGCTAGATTTTTGTAACATTTATTTGAGATCGATTAACTTTTCTGATTTTGTAGGTGAATGTGGTGCACCTTATCCAAAAACCTTACGATGATATATACCCTGAGTGTCCATTTAAAGAATATTGGGATCCCAAAGTTGACAGAATGATCAGAGACATTCTAGATGGGACATTAGATGAGACGTTTCGTGCTATCCTGGCCTCTGCAAAAAGGAAGGTCGATGAGTTACAAAGTAAGCTCAGAAGTGCTAAGAAGGCTAAGAGTGCTAAGAAGGTGGATGAAAAGAAGGAATCTACTAGTCAAAAGAAGGCTCATGATTCAGATATAGCAAAGGATACGCCAAAGGAAAAAAAAAAAGTCTCATGATAGTCCAAAGGCAAAAGATAAGCCAAGGGCAAAGGATTCCAATATGACTTTGGCAGAATTTCAGAAGGTGGTCAAAGTAAATGAAAAAGAAATATTGGAGAATAAATGAAAGAAGGAATTTGAGGCCAAATAATAAGGGGAATCGAAGAAGATTATGCTAGATATTTGATTGGGTTAACTTTGGTTGATAGTTAACTTTGGCTTTGTGTTAAATTCAGAAATCACCATTCAAAGGAAGCTCTGTGGTTAGGCGCCTCATAGATGATGGCATAGCGCCTAGCACATACGATCCATTTGGACCAGTAGAAAACTCCAAATTGAAGCGATTGCGTAATCTAGTTAGACGTGAATTGTAAGTCTCTTATATGACTTATTTATTGTACTATTTTGGTGTTTGGTGTTTCCTAACCACTGACACTAATAGGGATAACTCGGTGGATGACATCAGTCATTTAGCTGAGTTTTATTACTAGGTGTTTATGCCTAGACGTATGTGGCCACAAGACTATTATGGATGGTTAACGAATCTAGTAAATTCCTTAGACTTTGGTTGACTTTGGTTACCTTTGGCATACTTTGGTTGTGCTTATAAGTTACACTTGTTTTGCAGCATATGAGTGACGTTATGAATATGTTTCATAGAAGACATATGTAGACTCCAACTCTGTACAAGAGTGATCGGATAGCGTTTCTTAACCCTTCATTATGTGTATATTGGTGTTTGCAGTACGAGCACTTCACGGCAAACCCGCATATATATATATATATATATATATATATATATATATATATATGTTCAAAGCATTTATGAGGGAAATGTATGCCGGTAGAGCCCATGTATGGTGTCCAACGAACAAGCAGTGGTATCCAGATGTGGACACTTTGTACGTATGTCATAACATCAACAATATCCATTGGGTAGTGTTGGAGATTGATTTACTACTAGAGACCGTTCAAATCTACGATCTTTCTACCTCAGTCGTGTCGCATCAATTACTGATTGACTCTGTGAGGTATGGTTTATCTTGGTTGATTTTGGTTGATATTGGTTGAGCCTTGGTTGCTCTTGGTTTAACTTGTTTACTTTTTTTTTCATACCTGATGGGTGTTTGAGCTACGGTGGAGCTTGATATACTTTTGAGATTGGACGTATGCTCTGCATGTCCGAACGTTGTGTCCCACACTTTTACATCACAAACAAGTATTCACTTTCCTTGTGTGTTTTTCCTCTAATGAGCACTCAAACCAACCTTTCATCCGCGAGTTCTTTGGCCGACCGGGTTGGTTACGTACAATAGGAGGTAAAAAAACTTTAACCAAAACCTCTTCGGGTATTGGAAATGTTGCATCTCTTGGCATCACACATTTAGCATATGCATGGTACAAGTAACTCATATAATAGTAAGGATCTGTAAGCTCGATCTTCAAACTTTGTCATGCTTCTGCTACGGCTAAGATATGCACACAAGGTATTTTATCCACGTCAAACCTTTTTCAAGAGCTAGTTTTCTCCTGAAATTAACCACATGTGATGAGGCCGAACACGTGACAATAGCTTGATACTCGTCAATGTTTTTGCGCATTGTATTGTGTGGCTTCTAGGAGTCTATTCTGCATGGCCAAATAAGAAAAACATTAATGCCAAAATAACCAATTCGACCGAACTCAATTAAAATTTACCAAGATCAACCAAACTCTAATAAGATCAACCAAGATAACCCAAATTCTACCAAGAGGTTGGTTAAGCTCAACCAAACTTTACCAAAGTCAACCAAACCTTGATAAGTGATACCTTAAGAAGTTTTTTGATTGCGGATGTGAGAATTGTTGTTGTAATCGCCGCCTTTACCCTCCTTTTTGAGAAGCACCTTGTTAACATTTCCCTTATGAAATCTACAAGTTGCACAATAAGGAATATTCGCGCTTCAGCTAACGCGTGATTGATAAATTCTACAATGTTTGGCATGGTGAAATTGTATATATTCCCTGGAAAATATGTACGGCTCCACAAATGAACATCTGCCTTTAACAAATATTCATACAGTCTTCGATCTAGTCTCTCTATTTGGCCGAAGATTGCATTAAACTCATCACGCCTATATGTAGTTGTAGCCTTCTTAAACAACCTAAAGGACTCTCCTCCTTTGAAATTTGTCAAAATATTTTTTCGTAGATTGTAAGTGCAAACCCCCCGAGAGGAAAGCGGATAAACTTTTGTTATTGTCTTAGCTATTGATTTATGCCTATCTGAAATGATGGCCAACTCTTGATCATCCAGAATTATACGGTTGAGTTGTCTAGAAAATCATTCCCAAGATTCATCATTTTCTGTATTAACTACATCAAAAGCCATAGGAAAAATGTTGAAATTCATGTCTTGCATTGTTTCCATAAGTAGAGTCCCTTTATATTTTTCTTGTAAAAACCTTTAATCTGATGGTTGCATCGAATGCAAAAAATAGAAACTTGAACCTATCATATACATCTACTTCCAGCTTGATAAGTGTTCTCGGATTTGCTCGTCTAATCCTATATAAGTATAAAGGAAGTTCTTCAAAACTATTCTCTAATGTACCTCCTGTAACTAAAGCTTGAGATTCTATTAAAGAACATTGCGCCTTCCAAGACATGACCTGTACATTGTTAACAAAGACAGGAAAAGTTAAAACTCAACTAAAATGTACTAACATATACCAAACTCATCAAAGATCAAACACATAGTTTTGGATCTATAGTTGATCTTGGTTTACTTGGTAGAGTTTGGTAGAGCTTGGTTGAGCTCTGCCAAGCTCAACCACACAACCAAGTTCTGCCAAACATTGGCGGATTTTGGTTGTTTTTCGTTGAACTTAAATCTACAAAACTTAGATCAACCAAGATCTACCAAGATCTACCTAAGGGTTTAAAAGGCTATCAGCTACGGATATGTACCTTTAAACCAAAACGTTTGTTCAGTGACTGAGCAACATGAGCAGGAAGAACAGAAGACCCAACACCACCAACAAAATCCAAGTATAAACGACCAAGAATATCAGATGTTGCTTGACGTGCCCAAGATGACCTCTCCGTAACTGAGCAACTATGTTCTCCACAATATACTCGAATATAGAAATACAGATTTTCAGTATCGTGGCGTGAAGCCCGGACTCTCCATGTGCAGTTTGGTACTCAACATCTAACAACTAATAATATTCTCGTCGATGATATGACATCGAAGTCAAACTCATGTAAAATAGAAAATGTCTTCAACTTTGACTCAAGATCCTCTTTTATGGGATATATTTGTCCAACACCTAATTGAAGTGACCTCATTTCGATGTCTAAGTACTCATCATTAAATGTCGAGTCTTTTCTTTTTTGTGAGGAAGAGTTTTTCTATCGTTTTCTTTGCATTTCCTCTGAACACTTATAAAGTCTTCATCACCGGAGCTTGCCCCATCTACATCGTCGCATTAATCGAATCTCATTTCTGCTTTTTCATCATAGTCAACGTGTTTATCTTCTTGTTTGCGAGTCTACCTAGCTCTAATACACCATGAATCAAATCGTTCACTTTTTTCTACCCGAACATGAGATCTCCTTGAAATCTCCACACAAAGACGAATTGACTCTTTCCAAAATTGTTGCACATACCCACGCAATTGCCTCTCGTTGGTCATGAAGATAGGAGGTGTATCTTGTGGTAGTGCGTGCGTGATATCTTTTGTTATGTAACTCAGTTTTACCTTGGAGATCTGTTGATTTAGATTGAAATCTTCATGCACCATCCTCACAAACTCATCATAACGAATATCTTCACTCAATTCAATGATTTTACAACAAAGTACCTACTACAAATAACCAATGATTTTAGTCAAATTTCCAACTCCCACAAACTAAAATAATTTAATCCATAACTTCAAAACCAGGAAAGTAAGCCCAAAAGATAAGATAAAGAATGAGGCAAAGCAACGATGGTGATATGTGTAGAGCTAACAAAGAGATAAGAGTAGGTGATGCAATAATTAAGGGATAAATTTTTCGTTCAACAAATTAGGTTAAATGAATCATGGCAAAACCAAGATTCGTCAAACTCTGCCACACTTTGGCGGATCTTGGCCGAGCTTTGTAAGGTTTGTAAGAAGAAAGCTTAACCAAAATCCACCATACATTGGCGGATCTTGGTTGACCTTTCTTCTTAAGCTCAGCCAAGATCTGCCAAAGAAGAAAGGTCAACCAAGATTCGCCAAAATCTGCCACATTGTGGAAGAGCTTGGTTGACTTTGATTGTGCTTAATACAATCTGGCGCGGTTGGCGCACACTTATGTGGTAGGATTCATTAATGTTATTTTTGTTATTACGTTTTTGTTTATATATCACAAAAAGTAAAATGACAATTTTTTTAAAAATATATATATTTGAATAATTAAGAATGATTCTAGAGTTTATTACCCTATAATTATGATTATTCGAGTAAATCACCCTAAAAATTAAGAAAACGCCCAAATTGATTAGTTCATCATTCAATCATCACTTGGCAAGCATAGTGAAAAGCGGGGTCGGTTTTAAGAGGAGGAATTAAAGGAAGCTCTTTTATACTTTCTCGTGGCAATCATCTCTTCTACGTGTCACAAAACTCGTATCTTTCATCCGGCGACGATGTACCGTACGGCGGCGAAGTGTTTTCTCGGGTGCGGTGGATTTTCAACGACCCGCCTCCTCCGATTTCCAAATCTCAGGTCCACCATCGTCCCATCCTTTTATACTTCCGATCTCTGCACTTCGTCAATGGGTAATAATGAAACGCCGATGGGTAATCAGTCTATGAACCGATATCAGTCGGGTTCCACGGCGTCTTCTTCTATAACGGGTACAGGGGAAGGACCTCGTCGACATGAGAGCAGGAAGCCAAGAGCTGAGTTCCAAGAAGAGCAGGCCCGTGTTCTCTCTGCGTCTCTTCGTCACGTGGTGTGTACAAATTTATTAAATCAACCTGAAATGTTTCATCTTTTAGCGACTAATTTCCGTAATTGGGAGTTCTGTGCAGCCAAGATTAGGTTGGACGGAGGATGCAATGATGGCTGGTTCTAGGGATGTTGGTATTTCTCCTTCCATTGTTGGGTCTTTCTCCAGGAAAGAAGCTGCACTTGTTGAGGTAATGGCCCCTCTCATATTTTCTAGAGTCCGTTTATTCTGTTGATTTTTGAGCTTGAATGTTGAATGAGTTTCATTTCTGTGTTTACTCTTGTTCAGTTCTTCATGGATGAATGCCTTCAATTGCTTATGGACAAAATAGACTCTGGATTGGATTTGCAAAACCTGATTCCGAGTCAACGTATCTCCAAGCTCATCAGAATACGCCTAGAAATGCAGATTCCTTACATTTCAAAATGGCCTCAAGCTCTCAGCATCCAGGTAGGTGTAGGGAATCTCTCTATTGGATGATAAATTTAAGCTAGTCATGATATTTAAATCTCCCTGACGACACAGGCGCACCCTCTGAATGTCCCTACGAGTTTTAAGCAACGGGCAATGTTAGTTGATGAGATATGGCACGCTGTTGGAGATGGAGCCTCGGATTTAGATTGGTATGTTAAACGCACTATTCTTGGAGGGGTTTACTCAACCACAGAGATTTACATGCTCACCGATGACTCCTTAGGTTGGTTTTTACTCCCCTCTTGACTGTATTGCTGTGTGATTAAGACAACTTTTAAGCTTTTATATCACTTTGTTTGGGCAGAATATCGCGATACATGGGAATTCTTGGATGACAGAGTCAAAGATGCTTTTGATCTGAAGAAGAGCATACAGGAGGTAAAGTAAAACCTTTCCGTTGTTGCTACTAATCTACAACATGGGAATGAAAATTTCTCAGGGTGAAAAATCCTCATTTTTCTGGCAGGCCAAGTATTTTGCAGAAGACATAGGAGCTGGAGTTGGGAAATCAGTTCAAGGTCTGATGAATGGAGTATTCCAGACAATGTCCAAAAGGAGTGGTAGCTCTACATTGTGAAAGATCACACTACTCTTACACATGATTCTGCTTCATCCTTTTAGATTCTCCAATATTCTGAGTTGTGATACGCTATAATAATGATATTACGATATACGATTGATTATATGACCTGAAGACAATTGAACAATATATTATCTTCTACTTTTGAATAAACCACCATTTGATCTCGGGGTGTGCTGTGCTTTGTTGTTCTGTGAGTAGGAAAGAAAAGAGTTTGGTGTAATTGATTTATTTGGGAAGGGTGTTTACGTGTGAACAAAAGTTTATGGGTCTGAATTGTAATTGATTGAAATTAAGGTTCCGTATAGACAATATTTTACTAAAATTAACAAAAGAGTAACAAAACACTCTCGGAACCAAGTTATGTAGTATTCTGATTTGGAGTCTGGACAAAGTTTGATACTTGAGAAAGACCGGTGAGTGAGGATCGTCGGAGATGGTGAAGTCTTCAGAAATCGTCGGAAAGCTCAACCTCAGGGCTCACCAAGAAGGAGGCTTTTTTGCTGAGACCTTCAGAGATTCTTCTCTCCTTCTCTCCACCTCTCAGCTCCCTCCCACCTGTATGTAACTCTCTCACACTCTCCCCCAATCCTTCTCCTTCGTTTATTTGCGTTCATCGCTTCAACTGATCTGGAATCTTATTAGTAGTGGTCATTAGTTTTGGATTTTGAATTTTGAGATTTCCATGGTAAGATCCTTCGAAATCAAATCCGATATATATTTCATTGCATAATCTCACCATTGGATTTGCATTTATGCGGCTTAAATCCATTACTTATTTGCCTCCATAGAATTCTTTGTGTCTTGCTCTGATAGATGTATGCTTGATTGACTTTGCTTTGATCATTTAATTCAAAAATCTACAAATGGCTCCGGAGGATGGGTTTGATTTGATCGAACTCTTAAGTCTACTACCTAAACTTCTCCATCCAGAAACAGTTTTATATCAAAACTCCTTTTTGGGATATTTGCAGATCATCTCACAAGTTTAATCTTCCTGAATCTCTGCAGATAAAGTAGACAGAGGTGTGAGCACAAGTATCTACTTCTTGCTTCCATCTGGGAGCGTTTCTCGTTTTCATCGCATACCAATGGCTGAAACATGGCACTTCTATTTGGGTGAACCTATAACTGTAAGTTGAATCTCTTGCCATCTCAATGTGCAAAACCATATACTATGAGAACAAGAATAAAACTGTAATTCTTAGATATTGCTTTTCTTGTCTTGATCAGGTAGTGGAACTTAACGATGATGGGAAGTTGAAATTAACATGTCTTGGTCCTGACCTCATAGATAGTGATCAAATGCCTCAGTATACAGTCCCTCCAAACATCTGGTTTGGTTCTTTTCCAACAAAGGATATCCATTTTTCTGTCGATGGGACTCTGCATAAAGGCGAACCTAGAGACTCTGAGAATCATTTCTCTCTTGTTGGCTGCACCTGCGCTCCCGCATTCCAGTTTGAAGACTTTACACTCGCTAAACGCTCTGACCTCTTATCACAGTTTCCCCAACATGAGTCGCTTATCACAATGCTATCTTACCCAGAGTGAAAGCACCTGGTAGGAGACACCTCAAAGGCTCAATGATTTTGGTTACTAGTACAAGAAGTTGTAACCATAATGACTTTGTCGTGTTATTACTTCAACTCCTGTCATTTATATGAACCATAAGTTGTAATTTGTACTTTGATTTTTCTGTTTTATCTCTCTACCTTTGGTTTTCGAAATTTTGATTGATCAACTCATGAAGTAAAGAATGCCTAAACTTTACACACTATTCCATAACATGTTCATTCGAAGAAAGAGCAGAGGATCTTTAAGAACCAAGTTCAGAGGATTCACCAATGTCATCCAAACACACACACACACAAAACAATTAACATTATACTAATGAATGAAGGATCTTGTGTATTCTGTTCAGATTTTCTAGTTTCTACAATGCTGCAATGCATATGTAAATGCCTTAATCAAGATCGAGGAACTCCATTCTTTTCCGCATCGTACCTTTTAAAAGCATTTCTTCTTTCTCTGCTCTCTGAGCCTGAGAATACGGAAAAGTGTGATTGAGCCATGGTGTCAGTAGAAAACAAAGTCACCAAACCAATCAAAAGCAAATCGGCTATAAATCCGTCAAGAAGCACCCAAATCTATCAAACAAACTTTAAAGCTAAAGTAATTAACAAGGAAGAGAAGTGAAGAGACATTGCACTAACCCTTTTAATCTCTGCTTCTGAAACCTGAACCATTTGAGCGGGAAGCTCTTCTTTTTCAGTGTCCTATGATCACAATAAACCCCAATTCCAGCTGTCGATATCTTTGTAAAAAACAGAAATGGAAACTTCATTTCAGAATACAAGAGGATTGGTCTGTCAGAGTAAAAAATTTACCAATTCACCAATCAAGATGACATTTTCTCCACGGATTATGTATAGACCTAAGGGAATATCACAGTAGAGGTCACCCACGATGACTCTTTCATAAGCTTCTTCTAAAACAGCATTAGCTACAAGAATAGGAATTAGCAATATCTTAAAACCGCTTCACTCAAAAGAGAGGGAGAGAGAGATAAAGGAGCAGAAGATGTACCAAATTGATCAAAGGACCGTAGTAAACCCATCAGTTTTGGACCATCACGAAGGAAGACAAGAAGTTTCTCTGCCAAACAAGAAGATAAACTCCATCAACCATTGGAGACCAAAATCAAGGCCTTTTTGTCTGTTTAACAGATTTCATAGTGAATTAATAGAGAGAGAAGTTACTGCCTAAGTAAGCAGCAAGAGAAGTGGAGAAGAAGATATCATTAGGAGCAGCCCACGACATTGAAACTCTGCAAATCACTCTAAAATTGCATTGCCTTATTGACTTGACTTTCTCAGTTTCCCAAATTCACGATTCCCGATCTCCCCTTTTCTTCTCCTCGATTATTAACCACTACGAATAGATAACTAAATATCGTTTGCGTTAAGTTTGACGAGTTAGAGAGAGTAACGATTCTGTTCTGTCCAGTTTACAAATAGTCTCAGTCTCAATCCGAGTATCAAATAAACCAGTTGAGTATTTTTTACTATGGATATGTTTAAGGCAGTAACTAATTCCATTGGTGATGTTTTAGAGGTTGACTTCGGCCCTTATCTATCACATTTGCATGACTATGTAAGAGTGAAAATCATGTTCAATACTAACAATCCAGTTACACATAAAAAACAGAATTTTCTGTCTACCCACAAGCCAAGTTATATTAGTTGGGTTGGAGTTTGAAAGAGATAGGAAGTGTTGCTATAAATGTCACACGAAAAAGCCAAATGTCCCATGAATGCTCAGCGCTATGAAGTGAATATGTCTAATACCAAGAATATTCTGAATAAGAAGATGTCTAGTGAAGAAAACGAATTGTCAGAGGTAGCACAAAAAATGATCGATTCTTCCAATCAAAACAAGTTGGTATGGTTACGTAACTTGAAAGGTTTTCTCGACATCTCGCCAATTTATCAGATGCAACCTTGAAAAAACAAGAGTTCTAAGGGTACATTAAAGGTTTAATTATAGATACAGAAGCTTTGTATTGATCACAAGAGGAAAGAGCGTGGAGCAAGAAATCCATTAAGAAGGAGTAGGCCGCAAGGAAGCAAGTGACCCACGAAGAGCTTGGGCCGAAGGGAGGTCTTGGCCTGGGACGTGCGTGACCCACGAAGAGCTTGGGGCGAAGGGATGTCTCGGCCTGGGAAGTGAAGTGGGCCGAGCTAGAGGAAGCCTGCAGTACGTGATGGACCGAGCTGGACCGTGTGCTGGATCAAGAGTCACCTTCGGGAAGGACGCCGCTTGTACAGAGGGTGCGGGCATCCCGAGAAGCCTCGATCCCGGATCCCTTGGGAGATGAGCGGGGGAAAGCGGCGTCGCATGGAGCGTGGGGACCGAGGACTGCTACCTGCTCTGCCACAACACCAACCACACTGCAGGTGACCGTTGAAGACTCCGAGGGCCCACCAAAACGCCTACGACCCGGGGACCCACCAAGACGCCTACGACCCGGGAAGCCACCAACGCCGGGACCACACCCGGGACCACATCTCCAACGGTCTCCTTGAACTACCAACGGCTATTCTCGATCTTGGAGCCCTCTCTTCACCCTTTTACCTTATATATATGCACACATTGTATTGGAATCATCTCATGGAGTTTTAATTCAATAAAAATGGTTCTAGTTCATTCTCCTTCAATCTCTTCTCTACATTAATTCTTAAAGATTCTTAAGTCACATATTCTTACATGGTATGAGAGCGATAAAGATCCTAAACTCATTTTATTTATAGTCTTAAAATTCTACTCTTCTCATTAATCTCCAAAAATCTCGAAAATTCTCTCAAAATCTTCCATTTCGATAAAATTATCATGGAATCCAAGAAAGGGGCATGTATACCAGTAATTCTTAAGGGACCTAACTACATGCTATGGTCAAGGACTGCAAGGATGATCTTGTGCAGCCGAGGGCTATGGAGTCATGTAGAGCCACCACAAGGAAAATGCTCAAATGTCACCGATAAGGGAAAAGGGAAGGAAAGTTCCTCCGACGTAGTAATTATCGACCAAGATAAATGGTTCCAAGAAGATCAAACGGTAATGGCTATCATAACCGCCTCTCTTGATCCTCATCTTCTTGAATCTTACCTTTTTTGTGAAACCGCCAAAGAATTATGGGATACTCTCAAGAGAGTATATGCAAATGTCTCCAATCTCACTAGAGTATTTGAAGTTAAGAGAGCTCTAAACACTCTAAGTCAAGAAGATATCGAGTTTGAAGATTACTTCGGAAAGCTAAGGGTTCTTTGGGCGGAGCTTGAAATGTTAAGGCCAAGCACAATGGATCCCATTGTGCAAAATGAAAGAAAGGAACAAGATAAGGTCTTTGGACTACTTGGAGGTTTACACCCTTGCTACAAAGACCTCGTCAAATCCATACTAAGAGAAAAGAAGCTTCCAACGGTGGATGAGGTTTGTGCCCAAGTACAAAGGGAGCAAGGAAATATTGGTCTCATCAAGAGCAAGAAGGAGCTAATCACCGCTCACAAGGTGATTTACAAAAATAAAGACAAGAGGAGCATGGTGTGTGAACATTTCAAGAAGAAGGGACATACAAAGGAGAAATGCTGGATTCTCAATCCTCATCTCAAACCCAACAAGTGGAAGGAACAACGAGCAAACATAGCACAAGAAAATATTGGGGGAGAAGAACTGACGGAAACATCAAAAACCGGAGGAGGAGCAATGGCGATGAGTGCAAAGTCTCACAGGGCAATTGTGAGAAGATCGGATCTCGATGAAATAATTCAAACCATTCCCAAATTAAAGGATTCCGGTATCTCTAATCTCTCTAAAACTCCAACTACTCATTAATTATCGATTTCGGTGCTTCCCACCACATGATAAGTAATTCTAGGTTGATAAAGAACATAAAACCAACCATAGGAAATATTGTGGCTAGTGGTGAAAAAGTTCCAATTAATGGAATAGGAGAGTTGGGAGTGTTTAATAAGAAAACAAAAGCTTTTTATATGCCAAAATTTACCTCTAATCTTCTTTTGGTTAAGAAAATCACATCCGATTTAAATTGATATGCTATATTTGGTCATAACCATGTACAATTTCAGGATATTGAGAGTGGAAAAACCCTTGGAGGAGGAATGACCAAAGATGAGTTATATGTCCTAGAGAAAAAAATCGGCAACAAAGGATTTACATTATGTTTCCGTTAGCAATTTAGACTCTAATGTTGGTTCTTGTTTTAATTCGGTTTGGCATGCTCGATTGGGTCATCCTCATTCTAGAGCTTTAAGTTTAATTTTGCCTAATAACTCTTTTGATCATAGTTCTTGTGAAGCTTGTATTTTAGGAAAACATTGCAAATCTATTTTTCTGAAATCTAGTACGTTTTATGAAAATTGTTTTGATTTAATTCACTCGGATGTTTGGACATCTCCGTGTGCCTCTAGAGATAACCTAAAATATTTTGTAATTTTCATTGATGAAAAATCAAAATATACTTGGGTTACCTTAATGGCATATAAGGATCGGGTTTTTGATGCCTTCATAAATTTTCAAAACTATGTGACTAACCAATTTAATTGCAAAATAAAGGTACTTAGATCGGATAATGGAGGAGAATATACAAGCACCAAATTCAAAGAACACTTGAACAAATGTGGCATAATCCATCAAACAAGTTGCCCACATACTCCACAACAAAATAGTGTGGCGGAAAGAAAAAACCGACATCTTATGGAAACATCAAGGGCCATGATGTATCACATGAAAGTTCCGAAAATATATTGGGGAGATGCAGTATTAATGGCATGCTACCTCATTAATAGACTAGGCCAAGACGTTGATACCGAAATTTCGAATCAACTTATTAGTCTTATGATATATCTCAGTATAGAAAAGGATACCAAAGATCTTTATTTGTTTATAAACTCTCCTGGTGGATGGGTAATATCTGGAATGGCTATTTATGATACTATGCAATTTGTGCGACCCGATGTACAGACAATATGCATGGGATTGGCCGCTTCAATAGCATCCTTTATCCTAGTCGGGGGAGCAATTACCAAACGTATAGCATTCCCTCACGCTTGGCGCCAATGAGTTTTTTTATTTTCGAGAAAAAAAAATACTATGCCTTCGCCATCGGAAATATGAATTAGTTAAGTAATAATAGCATGGCACTTCTTCCAACCAAAATCTTACAAGATGTGTCATCATATGAGGTACTTAATGGCACAAAACCCTTTATTGAACACTTAAGAGTATTTGGATGTGTGTGTTATATTTTTATCCCAAAGGAATTACGTAACAAAATTGATCCCAAGAGTATAAGATGCATGTTTCTTGGATATTCAACCACAGAAAAGGGGTATAAGTGTTTCAATCCAATCAATCATCGTCTCTATGTTTCTCGGGATGTATAGTTCGTCGAAGATAAAGGATACTTCGATGCACCAAATTGGGAAGAGCTTAAAGACCTCCCGAATACCACTCAAGATAGGAATGAGAGTCTACGACTACTTCTTCAACAACTTGGTAGCATGGAATCCAATCCCACAAACACGGATGACGATATACCTCCTCATCATCTACATATCTCCGACACCAAAGAAGTTGCGGAACCTACTTCCCTTGGAAGTGAGCAACCTACGGCTGAATCATCTCCAAGTATGGAAACTTCGACTCCGACTCCGGAGGCACCAACGTCTCAAATCCTTAGTCCATGGATGGAGACTTCCCTAAGGCGCAGTACAAGATCTCGCAAAAACCCTACCGAAAGGATCAAGTCTTGGTTTTGTTACAATGCGAGATCCGAGGCACATCCTATCCAAAAGGTATATTCTCTTGACCTTGTTCCTATACATCATTGAGCTTTCCTTGGAAAAATTGCACTTGAACAGATTCCGAAGAGCTATGATGAGGCTAAAACTCAGAAAGAATGGAGAAATGCAATTATGGAAGAATGTAATGCAATGGAAAGGAATCATAATTGGGACCCGGCAACATTACCACCGGGAAAACGGGCTGTCACATCCCGATGGATCTTTACCATAAAGTACAAGAGTGACGGAAGTATCAAACGCTACAAATATCGCCTAGTGGCAAGAGGTTTCACACAAACCTATGGGTAAGACTATACCGACATATTTGCACCCGTTGCGAAACTTCATACGGTACGTGTGGTTCTTTCTTTGGCTACAAATTTAGATTGGGAGCTGTGGCAAATGGATGTCAAGAATGCCTTCTTGCAAGGCGAACTTGAGGATGAAGTATACATGCATCCACCTCCCAGACTAGAAAGCATGGTAAAAACCAGGAAAGTCTTACGTCTTCGGAAAGCTATCTATGGACTTAAGCAATCTCATAGGGCTTGGTACTATAAGCTAAGCTTTACACTTCGAGATCGTGGCTTTCACAAATCCGAATCGGACCATACACTCTTCGTCTCCAATGGTCTGAATGGCATGATTGTGGTTCTCATCTACGTGGATGACTTGATCATTACCGGCAATGACAAGGACGGTATTTCTTCTACTAAGACTTATCTTAACAGTGTATTTGATATTAAAGACCTTGGGGAAATAAAGTATTTTCTAGGGATCGAAGTATGTCGCTCTTCGGAGGGTCTATTTCTTTCTCAACGAAAATACACTCTTGATTTACTTGGTGAAATAGAAGATTTATGTTCTAAGATCGCTTCTACACCGCTTGAAGACGACTACAAGGTCAGTCGAAAGGGGGAGAAGAATGATGAACCATACAATGATGCACCTCAATACCGAAGACTTGTGGGAAAACTCATTTACTTGACAATCACAATACCGGATATATGCTATGCGGTAAATCAAGTAAGTCAACACATGCAAAATCCTACTGCACATCATTGGAGCATTATGGAAAGGATTCTCCGGTACTTAAGAGGGAGTCAAAACCGAGGTATTTGGATGGGAAAGAATAAAAATTCCAAAATTGTTGGATATTGTGATGCGGATTGGGCCGGTGATCGGAATGATCGGAAATCGACTACCGGGTATTGCACATTTATTGGGGGAAACTTGGTGAGATGGAAAACTAAGAAACAAAAGGTGGTGTCATGCTCTAGTGCCGAGGCGGAATACCGGGCTATGAGAAAACTTACAAGTGAGCTCACATGGCTAAAGGCACTCCTTAAGGATCTTGGAATTGACTCACAAAAACCAATCACAATGCATTGGGATAACACAGCAGCAATCCACATTGCATCCAATTCCGTGTTTCATGAGAGGACTAAACACATCGAGATTGATTGTCACAAAGTTCGGGAGAAAATCGAAGAAGGAATTACTCTACCATGCTACACCAAAAGTGAAGACCAACTAGCGGACATTTTTACAAAAGCAGCAAGTCTAAGAGTTTGTGAGCACATTTATCCCAAACTAGGACTTGTGGATCTTCCGAAAGAATGATCAAAGGTCCCCTCTCTCATAAATCTCACACTCTTTTTCCCTTAGAAGATTTTTATCCCAAGAGATTTTATCTCTAAAGTTTTTAATGAGGTGGGTCTATGAAATGTCTAAGCTTAACCATCATGAAATTATGGTTAAGCTTGAGGGGGAGTATTGATCACAAGAGGAAAGAGTGTGGAGCAAGAAACCCATTAAGAAGAAGGAGTAGGCCGCAAGGAAGCAAGTGACCCATGAAGAGCTTGGGCCGAAGGGAGGTCTCGGCCTGGGACGCGCGTGACCCACGAAGAGCTTGGGCCGAAGGGATGTCTCGGCCTGGGAAGTGAAGTGGGCCGAGCTGGAGGAAGCTTGCAGTACGTGATGGGCCGAGATGGACCGTGCGCTGGATCGAGAGTCACCTTTGGGAAGGACACTGCTCGTACGAAGGGAGCGGGCATCCCGAGAAGCCTCGATCCCGGGTCCCTTGGGAGATGAGCCGGGGAAAGCGACGTCTCATGAAGCATGGGGACCGACGACTGCTACTTGCTCTGCCACAGCACCAACCACACTGCAGGTGACCGTTGAAGACTCCGAGGGCCCACCAAAACGCCTACGACCCGGGGACCCACCAAGACGCCTACGACCCGGGAAGCCACCAACGCCGGGACCACACCCGGGACCACACTTCCAACGGTCTCCTTGAACTCCCAACGGCTATTCTCGATCTTGGAGCCCTCTCTTCACACTTTTACCTTATATATATGCACACATTGTATTGGAACCTTCTCATGGAGTTTTAATTCAATAAAAATAGTTCTAGTTCATTCTCCTTCAATCTCTTCTCTACATTAATTCTTAAAGATTCTTAAGTCTCATATTCTTACACTTTGTCGAAATTTCATAATGCTTCTGCCATCGAGAGAGGTCCAGAGGGACACAAATCTCAAAAGTCATCATCCATGAGTGCCAAAATCATATCAGTTAAGAAGGAAAATTAATACTTTTAAACCTTCTCTTTCTTTATTAGACATTTCAAACTTATCAAGTTTGTCTCAAACTCTGTGTATATAATACATTTTCTCTGCTGATTTTAATGAGCTTTTAAGCAATGACGAGAAACTTGGAAGACCACATAGACCGAAATCCTCTTTTGCTCACTTTTCAAGATTTGATCAGGGACTATGGTTTGTTTGAAGTTCCAAGTCTAGGACCTTATTGCTTTTAGACGGGTGTTCGAAATAATGATTGCATCTAATTTTGGTTGGACTGAAGTTTTGGAATATTGAATGTTTTGGGATAAGATCATCGTCCCCTATTTACAACATCGCATTGGAAAGCCAGGTAATTAAATGTATCTTTCTTAAAAAAAAATTCCAAGGTCTTGAAAGGAAAGATATTTCAAAGAAGTTAGCCCTATGGATCCAGAAAAGGTTAACTCCATGTCTTATGGGTGGCAGAGTATTTCGTCTGCTATATCTTTGGTTAGCAAATGACAATTAAAATAATTAGTAATGCTAAATCTAGTTATCTCAGTGTAAAGATTCATGTATACCAGACTAAAATCCAAGACCAACTTTTAGATTAGACCTGAATAGTTATACAGATTTGATGGTATGTCACTTGATATAATCTTCAACTCAAACTTGGAGAGAGGATTTCTCTAAGAATGGGAGATTGATAATAAAATCTTGTTATTAGATCGAATTAGAAAGCAAACTATGTAGAGCATATGAAGTATATTATGGACCAACCATTCAGACGCTTCAAACTCAACTCTAGGTTAAAGTATCTTTTTAAAATCCGAAAGTTTATTTGGCAAGTAATCTCATGTAATGTAGAGTTTAAGGACAATTTACGCCACAAATAAATAAATTGTGACAAAAAATTTGATCGTTCGTGATGAGGGTAAGTCGATAAACCATGTTCTCTTTGAATGTCCTCTGGTGGTTTAAATATGGGCTTTAATCAACAATACCTTCAGCAACGAAGGTTTTCCATGGATCATTGGTCTTCTTGAATATGGCCTATTTATTTTAGAGAATATTGAAGTCTATAAATAAAGACCGTTTTCCCTAGCTATTGTGGTACATTTAGAAGGCGAAAAATGATAAAAACCTTTTCAGATGTATAATGGGACCCAAGAGAAGTCATTATATTGGCTGAATCAGTTTTTTTTAGAACGGGATCATGCTTATTCGGGCTTCAAATGGATTCACCTTAAGAGCTTGTCACCTCCGGACAGTCATTGGCAAAGCCGCAAGCAGTTTCAGAATCTGAATGTAATAAATCTAGATTTTAAAGGTTACCGATGCTTTGTGGATGGATCATAGAAAAAATTAGAATTCTTTTATGGATTTGGCTAATACTGATTTCTGGATGGAACTGAAGGAGCGTGTGTGTGGGAGCAAGAGGGATTAGACAAATTCTTTCAGCACTTCATGTAGAAGTTCAAGCAATTTTGTTGGCAATGGTCTGCTTAATTTCCATAAACATGATTTGACTTTTGTAAACTTTTTCTCACTGAAGTGGAATATTTATTAACGAAGTATGATGTTGACAAAAAAACAAAAATTATTCTTATAACATTTTTAGTTACAAACAATACACATAAGCAAACAGATTTCTTCACAACATTAAAATCTGGAAAAAAAAAGTATATAATGAAGGATGAGAAACAACAAATATGGAAATTTGGTTGACAGTAAATATATATTCTGTAAACTGAGTGAGTATCAGAGATATTTCATGATCTTTTCCCAAATGCTATTATTCTTCATAGCTTGAACAGTTGAACTTACACCATCACTTATTTGATACCTGTAACAAAGAGATTTTGATTAATCTCACAAAGCATTTTGCTAGTTTTTATTTCTTAGATCATTATTAATAAAAGAACATTTTGGTTTTATTTACATTCTATTATTACCATGACTATCAATCATGAGGTCCATTAAGCTTATTGGTTGATATCTACATCTCCAAGACAATATCTGTAATCATCAAAGAAATTGAAATTAAGTTTCCCTATACCATTACTCTTTTATTTTAATTACATTCTTCTTATTGTTTATTTATCTATTATTAAATTCTTACATTCTTCATCTTTCTGCATTTTTAATCTGTCCTTATGGTGTTTTTATTATATGCTTTTGACCTAACTATATACTGCAATAAAGCCATCCATGATATATACTTGGTTAATTATATGAATAAATCTTCTAAATTTTGATGACCTAAAAAATCAAGTATACATAGTTAGAAAATCTTACATTCAGAATCAGTTTTATCCCATTTATTGGCGTCAACACTAGAACGAGCTTCATCGATAATCTTACGATTGTTCTCCAAGTACTTCTTTGCGATAGAATTTGAACGTTGTGGATGTATCTTCTTGTTGAGTATTGTCCTAAGCATCTGAACACAAAGAAATATATCTTAAAAATGTTAATAAGAGATTGATAAGTTATCTGATATATGAATGAAAGTATACCTTTTCCATTCGTGTATTAGGCAATGAGTCTCTAGACAATTCATGAAGAGGAGGTGGAGTTTTGAAGTCGCTTGTGCAAACAAACATCTTCTTGAAGAGAAACGAGAGTGATTTCTTCTTTCCTATTGCGCCATTAATGGTGTTTGAGGTTACATCAGCTGTATTCAACGTAGTGACATCTTTGCTACAATCTGCTTCCTCTTCTTCCTTGGAGCATATATTGTTTCCAAGTGTTCCTATGGCTAAGAAGGTTTCATCGTCTTGAGGCCAGCCTTGGACTTCTTTACTCACAGTTTGAGCTATAAACAAGTATCATCATCAAACACATTACTTATGATCTATATATGCAAAGATTTTACTCACAAGAATAATTAATAATTAGTTTACCACAACAATCTGAAGTAAGCTCGTGATTCTTTCCACTAAGCTTTCTTTGAACCCAACTAAAAATCTGTGGGCAGAACAACAAGATCAAAGAGAGATCGACACAACAGAAACATATAAGTCAATTAAGAGAATATGAAAGCAAACCTTCATATTTCAAAGACATATATATAAGCACATGTATTGTGTGTCCAAGAAATCTTCTTTTTCTGTCAATGATCTTTCATCTTGTGAATAGCTTAAGGGGGTAAAGATGATCATAGTGGTCCCATGTTTTTAAAGACACAGTAAACAGAAATCCCCGAAGCCAGCAAAAAGCCAGCAAATCAATATTTGGGTTCAAGTTCCTGTAAGTCCTCGATATCAGTTTCTTATGAATTCAAGTCACCATTTCTCTAACACTTAGATCCCATCTGTATGGACTTTGTTGAATGTCGGTTCAGTAAAGCTATATTATATAGTATGGTTTAAGAAATCGAAATCGAGTTAATTGTGGAAGGAAACACATGGATTTCTCTTCTTTTTTGTTTTTTACGCTTTTAAGCCCTGAAGCAACTATACAAAAAAGGGAAAAAGAACACAGCTTTCATATTTGATCAGGCCGTACAGAAATCATATGCAGTGTGTATGTAGATGTACAAACTTACTTTAAAGCTTTAAAGCTTTACACTCAAATTCGAAAGAGTTTTTTTTTTTTCTTTTTTTTTTCTCTCTTTTATATTATGACTACCCGTCGTCTCCGGAACAACAAACAGCCGAGCAACATTCGAAGCAGGCGATGCAAGCAATTGCTGTGAAGAGCTGCGTGAAGACAAGGACACATTGATCATTAAGCTTAGAGCAGCATTGGACACAACACATGCAGCAACACTTGTTGCACAAAGAAACACAACAGCTCGAAGCAGCCTTGACGAACTTCTCAGCAGCATCAGGTGCTCTCTGTTCGCCAAATCCTGGTGGAACATTTTCTCTGGTGGCTGTTTCATCACCAAAGCCTACTCCAAGGCTTTGTAGTGGGATTGTTCTTGATATCATCTTCTGTTTCTCGCCGTTGCTAGCTGTCTGTTGAAATATAGGGTGAATATATGAGTTAAAACAAATCTGGTTTGATTCTCAGAACATGATTGATCACTAGGTTCATAAAGATATAAATGAATACCTTTTTCTTTCCACCAGTGTCGCTGGGTTTCAATTCTTCTGTATGCTCTAATTGGATCATTCGAGTATACTCGGATGGCATGCTAGTTTGGATGCTTAATTTAGCAATCTGAGAAAAAATGATAAAGCAAAATGAAGAAGCCAATCTCGAAAAGGACAACTGAGGGAGTGAAATGTAGACCAACCTTTTCTTTTAGTTGTTTGCCTTCAGAGAACCATGCCTCAGCAGTAAGCAAGTCAATAACATTCTTTGCAAACACCTGAACATATTTAGGGAATCGTAATTTAAGTAAAACCCAGATGTCTCTATCGAAAGAAGTCCCTAGGGAATGAGTACGAGAAGGAAGGTGATCTTACTCTATCAAGAGGTATGTCTTTTGCACTTTGTACAGTCAAGTCTGCACAAAAGCTGCTAAAATCTCCTAGCAGACCTTTGGCTTTCACATTCTCAGGGAACTTCCCTCGGTATCTTCCATATACCATCAACGGACTTGCAGACGTCAGATCCGGAATAATTGAAGGGTATACCTATTATTCAGTTCACACGTAGTTTTTAGGCATAGCCTTCAAAAAATCGAATGATCTACAAACAAAAGTCCAAGAAAAGGCAAGCAAACAATCCTAGGCACACCTCGATTTCATCTAGACTCTGCAGGGGCTCCATTGTTATATTCACAAGTATGGTGAAAAAAGCTTTTGTGAACAGTTTTTCCATTCGTTCCTCGATGTGCTCTGGAAATAAAAGAAATATGTTGTTTTATAAACTATATATTACACAGAGTAGCACAGATATTGACAACATTTTCCTTTTAACCACCAAAAGAAACTTTGACTAAAAACAAACCACCAAAAGAATCAACATTCACCTGTATTATAAACTGACTCATGCTGGCCGCTGGATAGATTTGCAAGCATTTGCAGGAAGTAGTGATTACAGAATACACCTGAAATATTGCAACGGGTACATATATAAAAAGTTAAACAAAAAACTAATATTGCATCATATACAGCCTTGGAGAAGAGTTTACCTAGCCCAAAAGTGTGTATACGTGGAGACACTGATCCAGCACTAGCAAGCCACTTCTTCATTACATCACATATGTGTCTCTCATCTTCAACAGACCCATCTGTCACAAAGAAGATCATAGGCATAGAGCCACGAGTGTTCGAAAGCATTTCCACGGCCTGATAATATTGAACAAGTTGGGCGAATTAATGTTAGGACTCAGGATATCATCACCAAAGTTTTAAGCTAGAAATGAGTGGTTAAAAGACCTTCTCTAGGGGATGGAGCATGTTGGTGCCATCTGCGACAACAAAGTTCTTATTCATCCACTCAATTCCTCTTTCAACAGAGTCTGGAGTAACCAACTCCATCGACGTCGAAAACAGAGACGTATCATCACTGAAAGTGATAATATTGAAGGAATCTCCAGGATTAAGCTTAGCTAGAGCATTGCATATCGCATTGTTTACATCCTCGAGGGGTTTCCCAGTCATGCTTTTACTTATGTCAACAACAAATATTATCTCCCTTTTGAATGCCTAAAAAATAGACAAAAGGAAACATAAGTTTTATGATGCAAATGGAACTTATTGCGCTGAAAAGAAGTGTACAAATTCAAACCTTATTTTTTTGCTGCTTTCCTGGAAAAAGATAGAAAGAAAATATGTCTCTCTGATCAACATCCTGAACAGGCGCCGATTGAAGGAAAAGTCCACCGACTATATTACTCGAGGAGGCCTGCAATTTTCCCGAAAACAAAAGGCGTAGTCAGTCAATCACTCCCTATGACGAAATTTAATGGACAACTTTGCAAGTCTAGAAGTCTAGAGCCCATGCAACGTTGGCGCACCACAAGGATTCAAAACACTAGAGAGAATTTATACCGTATAAGAAAAGCTAAAGTCTGTGTTGGACCACTTTAAAACATCTGCTTCATATGAAAACCTCAATGTCCCTGCGCTCCGCAATTTCTCCTGTAATGAGTTAAAGTAAATAACAAAGTTACAAGATTGAAGAAAGAACAACATGAAATGTATCAAAAAGCATATTCAGCAAAATCTATAGAAGCAAACCTTTAGCTGATGACTGCATCCTTTGCAGAGAACTTCAGTTCCATTACCAGCATTGACAGTCAAGTATATCTTTTCTCTTTTTGCAATTTTCTTCACGGCAGGAGTCACATATTCAGGAAAGCTAAAAGGAATATCAAGAAAAAATTGCCCTTCGTTATATGTCAACTTCTGAGACCAGGACATCTTGATAGAGAGATTGGTACCTCCATCAACCTAAAGACATAAATAAAATAAGAAATCGAAATGAACATCAACTAAAAAGAGGCAAAGAAAAAAAGCACAAGAAGTTATACCTGAGGTATCGTAAGAGTGAATATGTTTGGTTTCAGGAAGCCCCCAGTTTCAGGTTGTGCCGTTTTTTCAAATTCGTTTCCATCTTCGGCTGCGATCAACTCGGTTGTGTATGATCTTCTAGGAATCTCAACCTCAACACCTAGAATTGAACCCTGTTAGCCATACAGTATTAGTTTGAGACTCATCAGTACTGAAAACAGAAAGCATTCTAGCTACTTCAGATTATCACAAATTCCCAATTTCAAATCAGAGATATCACAAATCCCCTATTCCACATTGTATGCTTAAAATTGAGAGACGAAATCCTAAGAGTGAACTGATTTCATGAAGAAAAATCTCAAAGATCACAATAAAAGATAGAGAACCTGTTCTCCCATAGGAATAGCGATTCGGCAATCACAACTCTTGCTACCCATAACGCAGTGGACCCGCCAGGATCCGGTGACAGTAACGAGAGCCGTGTCGAGATAACAATGAGCATCGAGCTCAATCGCGTTCATCTGCAAAGGAATCAAAGCCGGTGGGTCACACCTGCCGTGGACGTGAGGCTGATAGCTAGGTAAATCCGGATTATCCACGATTCCAGGGTCGGGTATAACGGCGTAAACTATGGGTGCGGTAGGAAGGTAAGGCTGCGTCGGAGATGATCTGTCCATGGGAGCCGGTGGTCTTGGCGCCGCAACCGCTCGGTCTTTGCCGAAATAAATTCGTTTCGCGAGTTTAAGCCCGTCGTCCACCGCTCTAGAGAAATCGTCCGCCATCTTTCCCACTTAGACGGCGAAGAAATTCGTCTCTGCCCTGTAATTCCTAGTTAATTCCTAAATTTTATCGAGAAACCCACAAATCAGAAAACGAAGAATTGGAGAAAGAATGATTCGGTTTATATCTTCAGACAACGAAGGAAGAGAGAAAGAAAGAAAAAAAAAAAAGGGAAAGAAATCACTTCGGAGTGGAGTCTTTTTCCAGCGCATTTATTTCACTAATGTCATTTTTAATTTATTGTTATTGCTATACGTAAATTACAAAAATACCCACTTTCCTATTTTGTGGCGCGATGAAGATCCAACGGTTGAGAGAAACCAGTAAAGCATCCCGAGAAGCTGGCGCGAATCAGCTACATCCTTGCACATTTTATCAAAACATGGTGGACCCAGATCCTTGAGCGCTCTCCAACGGTAAGATGAAATGGATATATGTGCGGAGTCACGTGACTAGCCGTTGGGTCAGGGGCTTTCTATGAACATATTGGGTTATTGGGATCATCAGCTCACGTCGATGTTGGTAATCTTTTTTTGGCCGACGCTAGAACCAGCTATTAGCAACAGCGACCAAATCATGTTCTTTTGGCAGTCGCTGGTTCAGCGACTGATTGCAGTGACTAGTCACCAGCAACTACGTTTTTCATTCGATGGAAAATTCAGCGATTAGTCGCTGAGATCATGAACCAGCGACTGCCAAAAGAACAACATAGCGACTAAATTTTTTTTTTTCAAACTTTTATTTCACCAATAACTTTTAAAATAATATATAAAAATATATAAAATAAATTTAAATTTTGTAAATACCTACAAATTTGTATAAGTATGTATATATAATTTACATATATATAAACTAATAAATAAATAAATAAAAATTTAATGTATAATATAATTTTTTGTTAATTTTTTACTTTATACTATTCTTTATATTTTGTTTTATATTTTTAGTTTTTAAAATTTTAATATATAATATAATTTTTTGTTCTATATTTTTTACGTTATTCTAATTAAAAATATTAGTAATACAATTATTGTATATCATATATACAAATTATATACTAATAGATAATAAATTATTATATTTGATATATGAATGTACAATATTAATAAACTTTTATATAAATTCAATATTAAGTATAAGAAAAAATTTAAATGATATACATATATTTATATTTAAAAAATTAATATATTATATTTTAAATTATTTTAAATTTTAACTCATATTTTTTTTTTTAAGTTTCATTATTACAAATTTTTTTTAATTATTATTTAAATATTTTTAATCTTGATATACAGTTACATATTAATTTTTATTATAAACTATAAAATTAAAAAAATATTGTTAGTCGCTGGTCACTAGTAACTGCAAAAAGAACAACACAACGACTGGTCGCAGCGACTGCTAAAAGAAAATAAAACTGAAATAGTGATCGTTGTCGCTAGTCGCTGGTCGCTGTCGCTGTCGCTAACGACCACGAAAAGAATAAGGCCGTTGACGTTTCTTTATACACTTCACTTTTCCCTTCATTATTCATAAGGTAGGGAGTCAATTGCCGAAAATTCTAAAACCAAAGGAGAACATTTCCCTATATCTCTCTATAATCTACATACTCATTCAAATAAAATGATATATGATCGGATGAAAATGTCCATTTTCTCTGTAATTTTTATTTTGCATAAACTAATTTTCAAAATTAATGAGTAATTAAAAGAAAGAGAGGTGACGAATCTGTTTTCGTGCTATTGACCGCCCACGACACAATGATTTCTGACATCGCCACCGCTCTTCCGGCCATCGAGTATTTCCATCTGCATATTTGTTAGTCCTTTATCCTAAAAAATGGTTCGTTGGATGTCAAATTTAGTTTATATACACGGAATTGGAAATTATTATAGCATGGTATCGACATTATGATCATGAATTGATAACAAATTGATTTGAGTGTTGAATTTTAGTGCATTGTAGATTAGAAACTGTAAATATTGAATTTGATGTGGTTTCTTACGATATGAGGTATGAGGAGTACAACTACACTATTACATGTATTCGTTGTTTTTTTCTTTTTGCAGGGTACAATAAACAAAAAAAACATAAATTTACAATTTGAGGGTCGTATGTATAGTTTACAGTTGGAAGCATCATTTGGGGAGATAACTTTGTCGATGATGAAGTCATTGTATGCAAGAGATTTTCACTGGATGGAAATATGGTTAAATTGTTGTTGAGTTATAGTTAACTAGTTGTAGGATCTAAGGAGGATCAATTTTCAATTTCAAATGATAAGGATTTGCACGTTTATGTTACGTCCTTTGAAGGCAAACGTTGATTGAAATTGTATGTGGAGACCATCCCTTCATTGGTAGTCCCCAATCACGTGGCGAAAGTGGCCAAAAATTCAGTTGGTAAGAATTATGAGGACTTGCGTACAAATGGTGAAGAGGGTGATGGTGAAATCGAAGCAAATGTAGTGGCTTTGTACATTACAAAGAGTGAACAAGTCAATTTAGTTGAGGATGGTAATAATTTATCACGTGATGAAGGTTTTATTAGAAGTAATTATGGTGATGATTATGTTGAGGTTCCACATACTGTTGAAAGTAGTAAGTTTATAGATGAATGAGATGATGGTTTGGGTCTGTATGAAATGAAAGAATTTACAAATAAAAAGACATTGCAAGATGTGGTGGATAAAAGATCTGTTAGCAGTCCATTTTTAGTGGATATGGTGGTGTACTACTTTTTGCCACACCTTAAGAACCTAACCATCACCATTATCCTTTAAAGTATTTGTTGTGCTCGATGGTGAGAATGATGCTAGTTGGGCATGGTTTTTCGAGAGTTTAAAGCAGTTAGTCCAGATTCTGCTGATTCGGTGTTTATGAGTAATCAGATTGCGAGGCTTATTGGCATTATAGCTAATGTGTATCCAAAGGTGTGACATGGGTACTACATATGACATATGACACAACATATGAAAGGTTATGCTTCCCATGCCAACAAAGAAATAATGGCTTACAGATTCATGGAGTATAGTATATAGTACATAGTGGTTGATTTCAATCGTCACTATAGTTCATTTGTGGCAAGATATCCTTATGCAGCCCAATATCTTGAGGATAGTAGTGTGAAAGAAAAATAGCTGTGTTTTTTTCATGAGAAAGGTACAACATTGACACAAGCAACTGTGTGGAATCTTTGAAGTGTGCTTAAAGACACAAAAAAGTATCTTTATTACCCATGTATATATTGTGGTTAAATCTTTTTAATAGAGTTTTAATGAACACTAGAAGGATTTGGAGGCTGGAATAGACTCAAGTAAATTGGTGCCTTTTTTTTGGGAATTGCATGCACAATCTATGGGCTATTGCTGATCGATTGATTGCGACCGAGGTAAATAGTAGCTTGATTATAATATGGGCAATGATCGAAAGTTATATTTGGTGAAATTGATATCGAGAAGTTGCAATTTCAAGGTGGCGATATCGGAATGTATCTTTTTTTGCATGCATTATCCGAGTACATTAAATACATAAAAATTGAGGGTGACGAACTTGATAATATCGAAGTACATGAGTTGTGTTCAAAGTACTACATGAAAAAGCTGTGGAAAAGCACATAAGTTAGTACAATCTATTTAGTGTTGGATATGTCTCAATGGGATGTATCAGCCACATCAAAGTCTTGCAAATATTACCTCCAGAATGGAGATGTAAAATAGGTAGAAAGAGAGTAAAAAGATATCGATCAGCTGGTGAAAGGCGTCCAAATATGAAAAATAAAAGGTGACGTAGCCAAGGATTCCCATGATTTTTATATGAAAGTGGTAGTGGTAGGAGTGTTTGAATGTGTATTATTATATATCATTTTTGACAACTACGTAAAAGTGGTTTTCCATTTGGTAAAAGTAGCAAAGGTGTCTATACATAAAATTGTTGTAGAAGTTCACAAAATGGGTTTTTTGTTAAATTGTTTCATTTATCTGCATAATAATCATTGTACAGTAAGTTCGAGTCTGTCACAGTACATGTTAGTAAAAATACAAATTAAAGTGTAAAAAAGTACAAAAAGTACACGAAGTAGTGGCTGATGGATTATCTCCACATGACGGACAAATGAAACTATTTCCATTAACTCCATGTGGCACAAAATTGAAGACCTTCATCTTTTCTCCTAAACAAATAAGATTTTTGTTACTAATCACCAAAACCATATGATCACAATATTAAATTACACTTGTATGTAACTTATGCATATGTTTAATATTGATAATATCATTTACATATAAAATAATTGGTAATGTTACTTAAATTGGTAGTCATTGTTTTTATGAAGGAAACTATGCAATGTATTCCTTATACATTTAAGATAAAAAAACTACGCAATGTATTCCTTATACATTTAAGATCACTTCAGAATAGTATGGAAGTTGTATATATTATTGTATAAAATAGTAAGAGTCATAATGTACAATCAACTGTAAAACTAAACAAAAAAACTTGTGGAGTATGTAAAACTAAATTTACTGGAAAATAAGCAAAGTATAACTCGTTGTAACTTTTGTACCACTACTTACTATGTATAACTATGTGTGATATTGTGACAGACAAGTGGAATGAAATTTTCATTTCGGTGCGAACCCCAAATTTATTTTGGTGGCACCTAGAAATTCATTTTTGTTGCCAAAACCAACTCAATTTATTTTTACTAATGTCTCTCTCATCTCCATTATCCTCTACTTAATATCAATTTAGGTTTGAATCAAATGAAAGAACTTGTGTACTCTCCATTATCCTCTACTTAATATCGATTTCGATTTTGGATTTTGATTTTAATATATATTTTGATAATGATTTTTATTTTTATTTTGTACTTAATATCGATTTAGGTTTGGATCAAATAAATTTTCTTATAATTTATCTATACTCTCCATTATCTTTTACGCATTTTCTTCGATTTTGATATACATTTTGATGATGATTTTTATTTTTATTTCTTACTTAATATCGATTTTGATATTTTTTTCATAGTTGATGAAGATAGTGAGTTAGTGGTTAATAAATGAAAAAGGTCATAAGTTTAAGGAGATTAGGCGTAATGATTTAGCGATAAAGGAATCAAAAGGAAGATAACTCCAAGGAAATCAGGTATAATGAGGTATAATAATAATTCTAGTTGTGATTAATAGTTATTTGCATTAAAGACCATCTCTAAATACCATATGCTGACTGTTTATGATGAAAATAGTTTTCTATTTACTAAGTTGAAATGAGATTACAAAGTATTTTTTTCAGAGTACAATATCGGGAACTAAAATTTAGCAAATTAGCGAAATCACTCATTTGCCAAAGCCGAGCTGAATTTTCCTAGGAAAAGAAGGTCTTTAAAACGTCTCACGGTCTTTTTCTTTTATCGGTGCTATGTGATCTTTCTCATTAATGTTAATTGATCTCGTAATTAAGTGCTCGAGTCCCTAACTTCGCGCTGATTAACGAAGCTTATAATTAGGAAATGGGCCTTAGTGGGTCGGATCGATCGTATTGGGCCCATGGTTAAAAATTTTCCTCTAGCTTCCTTATCTGAGTGTGGTAATGACAAGGAAGCGATTTCGTTTCCATTGATTTGATTTGTTTTGATTTTCAAATATTGCGCATTAATGAGACGAAGAACAGTCAGATTTTTGAGAGAGTAGATCGACGGGTGTCGTTGCTGCGTCGATCGTGTATAATAGCGGCTGAAATAATGGGCGCCTTGGTATTCGAGATTCGCAAAACCTGCTTTTCTTCTATCTTGTCATTCTTGACACATTTTTCAATCTTTGATTTGCGACTTTTCTTCTCTTGTTTCGCTGTTATCTCATCTCATATTTTCTTCATCTTAATCTTTCACCTTGATTTTCTCTAAATGGCATCCAGCTCAAGGTCTAGGCTTTCTGGTCGATCTTCTTCCGGTTTGGGGCTTTCTGTCGCCGATTTGGAGTCGTTTGGTGCTCGGAACAGGATCCCGGCTTAAATTGAGCTTTGCGGCTCTTTACCCACACCCTTTCTAGCGCGGTTTCTCTGTGCTTCAACGTTCTTTTTTGACCGTTGCAGACTTTCTTTCCTGCAGGTCCCGTGGCACCTCAAGATCTCATTTGGACAGCTGTATCCGTCCCCCATTCGCTAGAACCTTGCTTTGCTTACGCTTGCTCGCGAACAGTGAGTCAAGGTTGGTTCCAGGGCTTTGTTACAATTATGTCCTATGAAAATGCGGATCCAGTTTGGAGAAATGCTTTCGTCTTTCTGCACATCCCGCCTCAAATGGCTCGAGGGGGTTCATGATCGCGATGACGGGTGGAAGAACCATATGTTCTGGTTCGAGATTGTTCCCAACTCAGTTGGGAGATTCCCAAGGTTTAAAGTCTGTTTGAAGGATTGGTAAATAGAATCGAAGGACGGTGTGTGATCTTCATGATTGCTTCCTCGAACATCACCTCAGTAACCTACGCTAATTAAGAACCTTTCAGAGCGGCAATTTTGATTTCGCGGGAGAGAGGGCTAAACTCGAAGCTCGTGTTATGTAGGAGAAAGCTCTCGTCGAGGAGCTGGAAACCTCTGATCTTGTACAGACCTGTTGTGGTTGTGGATGAGGCCATATCCGACATTCCTCAAGATCAAGGTGGCGCAACGCCCAAACCGGCTGACGGCAAGGCTTATGACGTTTCTCTTTGAAGAAAGATATTTTATGTACATTAAGGAAAAACAATCTTGTTGGATTTTTTATGGCAACTTTTTACTGCATAATTTTTGCTTCTTCTTTTTGTTTTTTTAAAGAAATAGCTAGACCCGCTTTCGCGAGCTGCCTACGTTCCCAATTAGGGATCAAACCAAAGATGTAGTTCACTTTTTTTATAATAACTCTGAAAATTTATGTATAAAATCGCTTCAAGTTGGATGAGTTGCAAGCGTTGTGAACATACTTCTTCGTTTAGGATCCTTGAGTCGATACACCCAGTTTTCCTGCGTTTAGTTCTCTGATGTTTTCGAAAACCTTCCTCTGTACTAGGTCTCTTTCGCCGAACATCTTTTCTTTGACCTTGGAATTGTAATGATTGGTCGTCACGTGCTGGTAGCATTGCATCTTGAGCACGGTGAGATCTCTTTTCTCGTTTATCATGTCGATGTTTGTCTACTAACAGGTCGTTATTCAAGAGCTCATGGCTAGGGCTATGAGTTCTTCAGAGCAGCCTTGCTCGAGTGTCATGCTCGAGTGTTATGCTCTGGTGCCAAATTCCTTGTGGTGCACGTCCCTTGACCTGAAACATAAGAAAAGAGCAAAAGAAACAAAGAAAAACTGCAAGAAAGAAAATATGTACAAGGATATCATGGGATTTCCTCCCAAGTGAGCGTGTTTTAAGTCACTAAGCTTGACTTCCCACACCCATCAGACCTGGAGTGGTTCAAAGAGAGGAATTGAGGTCCCCTCTGAGATGGTTTCATCAACCATGTAAAGCTTAACTTTCTGCCCATTTTCTGGAAGTTCCTCTCCTTTCTTGTTAAACATGGTGATGGATCCACAAGGCATAACTCTTTTAATGTGGAAAGTTCCTGACCAATTTGATTTGGGCTTCGTTGGAAAGAGAAGCTGCTTCACTTTGGCAAATGGTTTGGGATATTTGCTGCTCTTCACCTTGTACTCCATTACTCCATCCACAAAACCAATTGGTCTCATAAGTATATCAGGCCCAAGATCCAATTCTAGTAAATTGTATGATTCCTTAGAAGGCATATTCGTGATTTCATTGCAAGCAAACAAAGACTGAAGGCTTTTCCCATCAACAACCTCTTCAAACATTGGAATTTTTCTGCAGTAGTCGCTAGCCTTACCACTCTTAGCCAATATAAGTCGAGGAAGCTTAGGAGGTTTAATGCCCAACTTATCCAATCCCTCAATTGAGAAGCTTTGTCCTCCAATAGTAGGCTTCCTAGCTGCATCATTAATGTTAAACTTCATATTGAGATCCTTACCAAAGTTTAGCTCAATTGTTCCATTCCTCACATCAATTACAGCTCCAACAGAGGCTAAAAATGGTCTACCAAGGAGTAGTGGATCTTGTGGTTCCTCATCCATATCAATCACCACAAAGTTTGTAGGAACCTCAACACTACCAACCATTATAGGTATATCTTCCAGTAAACCATATGGCAAACGGACAGAACTATCAGCTAGAATCAAAGAGAGCTTACAAGACTTGTAGTTGTTGAACCCCAACCTCTTAGCAACAGATAGTGGCATTAGGCTAATTGAAGCTCCAAGATCACATAAACATTTGCTGAAAGTTAAATGACCCAATGAGCATGGTAAAGTGAATATCCCAGGATCATCTAGCTTGTCTTGAACTATCATCCTCTCTAAGATGTCATTGCACTCATGAGTCTCTACTGCCATACCCTCTAACTCATTTGTTCTTTCCTTCACAGCATCTTTCAAAAAATTTTGATAAGGAGGCATTAGCATGAAAGCATCAAGTATAGGTATTTTTACCTCAACATCCTTTATTTGCTTGTCAAAAAGAGCCTTGTACTTCATCATTACGTCCTTTTTAAACCTTTGTGGGAAGGGTAGTTGAGGTTTAAAAGGAGGAAGGGTAAAAGACTTGTGGATATCGTGCAAAATATCATGTTTTTGAGGTTGGTAAGGGGACACTCGACCTAGCCTTGCTCGAGTGTCCTGCTCGAGTGTCTCATTGTGTGGTTCTGAACATAATGCTCGATCAGTTCCAGCTTGAGCGTCCTGCTCGAGTGTTCTTTTCTAAAGCTTTTTCTTGATATTTTCAGCCTTTTTCTGACTAAGGTTGTCCTCCCCAACTTGAATATCACTGTCCTCAGTGAATTTATCATGTTGTACTTGTGGAGAGATCTCCTTTCTGCTCCTCAATGTAATGGATTGAGCAGTGTATTCCTTGGAGTTTTGAATGACTTTTCCTGGTAGTTGCCCAATAGTCTTAACTGCAGAGGAGGAAGCTTGCTTGTTCTCTAAATTCTTGAGGCGAGCATTAAGAGTCTCAAACTTGCAATTGAGGTCATTATGGGAAGCATCTATCTTAGTGTGTACCTCAGCAAATTTCCTGGTTGTTTCAGAGGCGGTAGCTGTCTGACCTTTGAGGATTTGCTGCAAGATGTCCATTACCTCAGGGGTTTGTTGGGGTTGGGTAGTGTTGTGGTATTCATAATCATGTGGTATAGTAGGTGGGTGATGATGAGTTTGCTGGTATTGATGTTTTGGGACAAAGAGTTTGGATTGAGGCTGGTGGTGCGGTTATGGTTGATACACCTGATCTTGGGGATTAGCCACATTGGTGTTCCTGTATGAGAGATTTGGGTTGGTTTGTAGTTGTTGTAAGGCCCATAACTGTTATCCTGATTCTGCACAAAACTGACCTCCTCTACCTCATCTTCATCCTCTATAACCTGTTCGGACTTACTTACGTGATGTACCTGCTTTTGATGAACTGAGAGCAACTTATCCAGCTTTTCTTGTATGGCTTTGAGTTCCATCCTACTAACCATGTCAGGATCAGCTGTACCTCTAGGAGTTCGATCATAGTCTTCACTGTATTGGCCGTCTGCTTGTGCTAAATTCTCAACCAATTCCCATCCATCATCTAAATCCTTGTTCAGAAAGTTCCCATTGCTTGCTATGTCTAGCAACATTCGGATCTTGGGAATAACGCCTCTGTAGAGAGTGCTGAGAAGTGACTCAGTGGTGAACCCATGATGAGGACATTGTGATTGGTACATCTTGAATCGTTCCCAAGCCTCAGAGAATGTTTCAGAATTGTTTTGCTTGAAACTAGAGATAGAATTGCGAAGTTTCGCTATTCTGGAGTTGGAGAAGAATTTGCCTAGAAACACTTGTTTGCAGGCATCCCAAGATGTAATAGACCCTTGTGGCAAGTGTTTTTCCCATAGATGTGCTTTGTCTCCAAGAGAGAAAGGAAACAATCGCAATTTCAGAGCATCCTCACTAACCCCATTTATCTTTGTCAAACTGGTTAGTCTTTCAATCTCATCAAGATGATCCAGTGGATCCTCAGAGGGTAAACCATGAAATTTACTGTTCTGTACCATGGAGATCATACCACTCTTAATCTCAAAGTTGTTGTTGGCGATGGCTGGTGGAACAATTCCATGGCGTTGAGTGTTAATACTGGGAGCATCATCGGCACCAATGTGTCTAACTCTCCTAGGACGAGTTCTTAGTTCAGTAGCTTGTACTTGTTCTTCCATGTTCACCTGATCCGTGTATTCTTCGTTCAATCTGTTCCGTTGTTCTCGCAAGTATTCAAGAGGCAAACGGTCTATTCTGTCAGAGTATGGGATGAAGTCTTCACTACCACGGGATCTGGTATTCATGCAAGTGATTTGTGTTGTCGGAAATAACACTCGAGCAGGTGGTGCTTGAGTGTAGTGATCGAGTGTTTCTGGGGGTCTTCTCGAGCTTTCTGGAAACAGAAGAAAGATCAACGAGCTCGGGCTGAGTTGGTCGAGCTTGTTGATCGAGTGTACCTGAAAGCAAACAGAAACCAGAAACGAGATTAGAATAGTATAGTAAAACTTAGTCTCAGAAAAGTGATTTTCCTAATTGTAGCTAACTATTCCCAGTTGGCAACAGCGCCAATTTGATAAAGACGTTTTTCACGGTGTTTTCTCAAATACCAAACTGTCTATCTAATCAATTGCAGTACAGTATGTTGTCAATCCACTGGGAGAGTAACTAGCAATCAAGATATAATCTACTTATCCTAATCTAAGCCAGATTCGGTTTAGCGAGTGATGATCTATCCTAGGTGACAACGAAATCCTAAAACAAAACGCTAAAAACGAAACAAAGTATTAGAATGTAAAAACAGAGCATTTAAAAGTAAAGCAATAGTAAAACTAATAATGAAGTGCAACACGAAATCTCAACCTAAAGCAGAGTATTAAAATCACAAAAGTTCAATAGAGGAAAAACGGGTTCTCGAGGTTTAGGATCAATGATTAGGGTATTCCTAGGGGTTCCAGACTTATATATCAACCTATTTAGATGACCTCTAAGCAAGGAATCACAAAGTAATTACATTCGCTCTCGCGCAATGGGACCTCTTCTAAAAGACAACCTGACTTGACTCTCGCCCAACGATTGGAAATTCAAGAGGCCTTGAGTATGGACCTTACAAAGCCTAATAACACCCTAGACAATCAATCTCTTGAGCTAGGAAGATGCTATCTTAACTTAAGCATGTTCAAGTGATTCCCCAAACGCCTCTCGGGAGGGATTCACCAAGAGATCGAATTTCAATTGATCAGAAAGAAACAAGCATTAAGAATACTTAAATTAAAGAGATCTAAGACCTTAATTAAACATAAACAAATCTGGAAATCCCTAAGTTTTCCCCTAATCTCACCCTTTCCCCAAGAACCCTAGACTAACTTACTCAGAATTCATGAAATAAAACATAGACTTAAAATCGAAAATCAATTGCATAAAACTTAAGACTAAAAAAATCGTAAATGCCTTTGTAAATATAAGACTCAAAATTTTGCTGGAAAAGATTGTATATTCAAAGTGGAAATTCTAGTACAATTTATAGATCAAAAGATCTTAAAGAAAAAGGAAAAATACTTAAAGAGAAAAAAGGAAAATTCCCTACAAAGAGAAATGGAAAATTCCTTGAAAAGAGAAAAGGAAAATTTCTTAAGAAAAGAAAATGGAAAAAGGCCTAAAATAGTTGGGGTTTTGCCTTTTCACATAAAGGGGTACCATTGGGCCCTTTTTACAAAAAGCCCAAAAGAAAAGTCAACTCTGTCAAAAGTCAACGTTATGGTCCGAAAATCCACTCGACCAAGTGTGGTCGAGTGTCATGCTCGAGTGTCATAGGTATATGCCAAATCTTCTAGATCACATCCTGAACTTCAACTTTAGGCCAGCTGATTTTCCATTGGTCTTCTTGTAGTCCGAAATTCTTCATGAAATGCTCCAAAAAGTGCCTAAAAATACCCTTTATGCAATGTGTGCAATGCCCAACACTAAGTATGCAAATTATGCCTAAAAGAACCTAAAACTATGATAATAATGCAAGTATGAATGCAAAATATGCTAAATAATGGCCCTAAAATGTGGTAAAATGCAGACACATCATTCCTCTCCCCCTTTCGGTTGACCTTGTAGCAGTCTTCAAGAGGAGTATTGGCTGGTCTACAGTCATGCATACCCGTCTCATTAAGCAAATCGAGAGTGTAATTTTGTTGAGAAAGAAATAAGCCATCCGAAGATCGGATATTTTCAATCCTAGAAAATACCTTAGTTCCCCTAGATCTTTAATGTCAAAGACAGATTTAACATAGATCTTGGTGCCTGCAATGCCGTCCTTATCATCACCGGAGATGATAAGATCATCGACATAGATCAAATCCACCACAATACCTTGGGGAGCCTTAAGGGTAAAGAGAGTGTGATCCGCTTTGAATTTTTTGAACCCACGTTCTTGAAGAATGAAGCTAAGCTTGTGGTACCAAGCTCTTGGTGATTGCTTCAAGCTATAGATTGCTTCCGAAGCCTTAAGACTTTTCTGAGAGGGAACTTAGAGTCAAGACCGGGAGGCGGGACCATGTATACCTCCTCATCAAGTTCACCTTGAAGGAAAGCATTCTTGACATCCATCTGCCACAATTCCCAAGATAGATTAGTAGCTAAGGAAAGAACAACCCTTATTGTGTGGAGCTTGGCAACCGGTGCAAAAGGTTCGGTGTAGTAACGCCATAGGTTTGTGTGAATCTGCGAGCAACAAGTCGAGCTTTCTATCTCTCAATAGTTCCATCACTCTTGTATTTGATGGTAAACACCCACTTGGATGTCACGAATTTATTGCCTTTAGGTAAATCCACCTCATCCCACGTTCGGTTTCTTTCCATAGCATGAATTTCATCATCAACCGCAACCTTCCATTTCTTGATTTCCTTAGCCTCATCATACCTTTGGGAAACCTGGTCCAACACAATTTTGCCAAGAAAAGCTTGAAAATCAGAGGGTAAAAGGTCAATCGAAAAAATCGTTTGAGGCGGTTGGGCCACGGCTTGAGCATTGTAATAGAACCTCGTGTTTCGAATCCATGTGCTTCTCTGGAGAGGTTGAGTACCGGTTGTTGGTTCTACTATTGGAGCAATCGGGTCAGGTCCGGGAGACGGATCTGTTACAATATGATCGTTCGGTGAGTCTTGCTGACCCGGAATATGAATAGAACCGTGGTCTTGGGTGCAAGGCTGTTGATCCGTAAGGATTGGTGCACTCAGGGCACTTGGATCCCGGAGAGAAGTAGGGTGGACGCTTGGAGCCCGAGGAGAAGGTTGGGGGGTGTTTGTAGCCCCAGAAGATTCAGTCGTGGGGTCTTGAGTCCGAGGAGTACTTTGGGAGTTTGGAGCCGAGGATGAGTCTGCTATGCCTAGGTGGTGAAGGAGGAAATAATCACGGAGATCCTCCTAATTCCTTTCTCCATAGAATCCACGATCCTCAATGAATTTTACATCCCAAGAAACAAGAATCCTCCTAGAAACTGGATCATAACATTTGTATCCTTTTTGGGTGGATGAGTAAGCTAGGAACATGCACTTCTTTCTCTTGGCTTCAAGTTTGTTCCTAAGCTCTCGGGCACTAAGATAAAACATACACAACCAAAGACACGTAAGTGATTCAATGGAGGTTCGGTTTTGTTTAATACCTTGTATGGAGACATATCTTGGAGAATTTTTGTTGGTGTCTGGTTAATGAGATAACATGTTGTCATGATTTCATCCCCCCCAAAAACTATTGGGGACATTCATATGAAACATAATGGATATTGTAACTTCCATCAAGTGCCGATTTTTCCTTTATGCAACCCCGTTTTGTTGTGGGTTATAACGGCAACTTATTTGTTGTAAGATCCGTTGTTTGGTTAGATGCTGTTTGAAGGTTTTAATCATGTATTCGTCTCCATTATCTGTCCTAAGTACCTTCAATTTTGAGTTAAAGTGATTAGTTACATAAGCCTCAAAATTTTTAAAGGCATCAAAGACTCTATCTTTTGATGGCATAAAGGTTATCCATGTATATTTCAACTTTTCATCTATGAATGTGACAAAGTATTTATGGTGATCTCTAGAGGCAGAAGGAGAAGTCCAAACATCCAAATGCACAAGATACAAAACAATTTTCATAGATAGTAGAAGATAATTGATAAATCGATTTGCAATGTTTTCCTAAAATGCAAGCTTCACAATCAATATTGTCAACGAATGATTAGGCAACATATGTTTCATAGCACGAAAATGAGGATGACCAACTCTAGCATGCCAAACACGATTACTAAGGCTTCCAACAGCTGAATAAGACACAACTGAACTAGTGTGACTATTCCAAGATAAGAACTTAGGATCTTCAATAATATAAAGTCCATTTTGCACTTTCCCTTATCCAAGCAAGCGTCCGGTATCAATATCCTAAAATTTCACATTGTTAGGTCCGAAGATAACATAACAATTTAAGTCCAAAACAGCCCTCCTAACCGATAACAGATTCAAGGTAAACTCTGATAAATAGAAGGCCCTAGATTTCTTATCAAATAGATCTGGATTCCTTACTCCACTGACCGATATCTTATTTTCGTTTGCTATCGCAACACTTCCCACAACTGGTTCTATGTTACTAACTAACCCCTTATCACTAATCATATGATGAGAGGGTCCAGAGTCAATAACCAAAGGATTAAAGAGAGTTCGAGTGTAATAGCAGATACCATAATCCCTTAAGGATTTAAGAGAGTTAATTAGGGATTCAAGGTCGGATCTCGTTATGTCTCCATTGACCGAAGATGAGGCTGCAATCAAGTGCTTTTGATCCTTGGAAGGGGCCAAAGGCGAGCCAAGCATATGCCCATGATCCGCCGAGATTTCGTGAGACAAGTTACCCTTGGGATCCTTGAACCTTGATGGCTTGAGGTGTGGATAAAACACCCAACATTTCTCCTTGGAGTGGCCTTTCTTCTTGCAGTAGTCACAAACAGGCTTTTTCCTCTCCTCAAACTTCCCTTGGGCCTTATTTGCGGTAACGAGACCCGAGTTTCCCTTTCCTTCAAACAACTTAATGGATCCTTGCTCTTTTTAGATTTGGGAGCACACATCTTCAAGACTAGGAAGGGATCTGGAGCTCGCGGGTTACCCAAGGATGTGCTTCACAAGGTCCTTGTAATTCGGATTAAGATTCGTCAAGAGGCTGAAGACCTTATCCTCTTTGTTCCTTTCCTTAATTACCTTCGGATCCACGGAGAATGACCTTAACATGTCAAGTTCTGCCCACAAAGATCTAAACTTTCCAAAATATTCGGTGAACTCCATTTCCTCTTGAGAGAGGTTGGCTAGAGTCTTCTTCACATCGAAAACCCTTGTGAGATTCGAGACATTCCCATAGACCTTTTTTAAGGTGTCCCATAACTCCTTAAACTGTCTCACAATAGGAGTAAGCCTCAAGGATTAGCGGATCTAGAGAGCATTGGATGATAGACTTGACAGCTTGGTTCATTTGAAACCATTCATCATCCTCATCAAGAAGATCATCCTCGTCCATGTCACTATAAAAAGACTTCCTTGGAAGTTTTTCCCTTACAACGTAGCTCCAAAACCCCCTTCTTGTGCAAAGCGTGGTCTTCAATGTTCTAGCCCAAAGTAGATAATTGACAGCCTTAAGTGTCACGGAGACCTTAGGAGACTTAGCTTGGGTGAAATCTATTGCTTATACGAACAAAACTTCTTCACACCTTATCCCTGAGAATCAAAAGACCCGTAAGCTTGAAACTTAAGGAAAGATCGTACCTTTGTAGAGAAGATTTGGAAATCTTTTCCTCTGTTTTTGGAGTTCTTGCTTTGCAAAAAGTCGAACAAGATAAGAGAAACTTGAGAAGATTAAGAGATTAAAGAATGATAGAATGGCCGAGAATCATTGCTCTGATACCATGTTAGAATTAAGACCAAAGATTAACTATACTTGCGGAAAATAAAGAGAGAATTAAGGGAGAATATTATAGAAGACTCTTCTCTTATTCTTACTTATGAAAACATCGTACAATGAGTGTTTATATAGAAGGGGATACAAGAGAGAAAAGGCAAAGTAGAAAAAGTAAAAATAGAAAAAAGAAAAAATAGAATTGGAACCATATCTTGGGACAATCTATTCTTTTCCTTTTTTTTTTAAACGACTATGTTGCCCTAAAACTCTTTCTCCTTTGCTTTTAGAATAAGTGTCTTCTAAGGTAAATGAACTCGACTAATACCAGTGTCGGACTGATTGCCCGTATCTATGCCACTGTTCTGGCTGGTCTCCCTGGGACAGATCGCATTTGCTAAAATGTTGACCTCTCATGACTGATTTGTGCTAGCTATGGAGTTGACTATAGTTACAGCTATTTCCGGGATGTTTAGCCTTTCTTTGAGTTTAATTGGGATCATCCGCTTAACTAGCGGGTTAGAGATGCTAGCCCTGTCAGTGCGTTGGTTGCACTGTTCTTGCCGCGGGGTATTCGAGCTATATCAAACTACTCGAAATTGGATGCGAGTTGTTTTACCAATCGGAGGAAGCTTTCTATGCGTGGATCCTTCGTCTCGTACTCTCCATTGCAGTGCTGAACTATTAGTTGTGAGTCTTTGTGTGCTTTAATTGATTTTTTCCTAAGCATAACGCAAGTTGTAGTCCTGCTATCAGGGCCTCATTGTTTGTAGCTTTGTATGCAACAAGAAAAAACTGCTCCACAATCTCGCCAGCTGGTGATGTCATGCGGAATCCTATTCAAGATCTCGTTTTGGATGATGCTCCGTCCACATGCAGTTTCCATACTAGCGCGCTATCAAGAACCGCATCATGCGACTGGGCGAGTTTCAGCTAGGACATGAGACTTGATTGATGTTTTAACTCTATATTCAATGTTATAATCACTTAGCTTGGGTGGATGTTTCGTTACCACGACTATCCTGGGTGACTGGAAATAGTGCCGTAATTTCCTTGCCGATGTTACTACCGCTATTGATAGGTCGCACCTCCATTTCTTAAACCAAACGGTATTACCTTGTAATAGTACATCCTGCGGTATGCTATGAACGCGACTTGTCCTGGTCCTCTAGATGCATATGAATCTGGTTGTAACATGCGAATGCATCCATAAAAGATAATGTCTGGTAGCATGTTGTTTCCTCTACTAGTCGATCGATGTGTGGGAGTGGATAACCATCATTTGGACAAGCCTGGTTCAGGTTGGTGAAGTTGGCGCATACTCGCCACTTCTTATTTTTCTTCTTGACTACCACGGGATTTTCCATCCAGTCTGGGTATTTGACCTTGCGGATTGACCCTAGTTTCAATAACCTGTTGACTTCGTCATTTACCGCCTTTGCCCATTCGGGAACTTTAAACACTGGTGGTACATTGAGACCACCGCTTTCATGGTGTACATCCATGGTCGTCCGAGGATCGCATTGTATGGAGCCGCTTTATCAACTACAACGAACATTGTCATTTGTCTCATTCCATATGTTTCGACTAACAGCGTGATCTTCCGTAGAGACATTGTGGAATTCTGTATTTCTGGGGCCCATCTTCAGGGAAGCATTATAAAACATGAGATCTACTGAGCTCCCTGTGTCTATCAGTATGCGCGCCAGTTCGACACCGAACAGGTCTAGCTGGATTACTAGTGCATCATAATGCGGGTGGTTCAATCTAGCAGCATCTTCATGCCGGAAAACAATCTCGGCATGCTGATCCTCCAGCCGGAGCCATCCCGGTTGATTGACTTTTCGTTGCTGGGCTTTTATTGAATTCACGGATTTCCTGGGATACCGCGATCTGCCTTCTACAAAATCCACCCTCGCTTTCTGCTTTGGTAGGTAATCCTCCTAATCGTGGCGATCTGGTCTTCGGTCGAAATGACCCTTCCTACTCCAGTCTCCACGCTCTTTCCATTACTTTTTCATTCCCTCGAACGATTTTCCTTCCTCCTTGAGATACCTCACAGTTATACAGCTCTGAAAGTCATGACCCCTGGTCTAATGATAATCACAAAATCTCTTTGGGTCGTATTCTTTATGCCTCCTGGGGGCACGTTTTCTTTCCACAGCGTATGGGTGCTTTCCCTTAGTCCTGGTTCTTTCCCTACGATGTTCACCTCGAGACTATTGGACTTCCTTCTTATCTTCCAAGGGATGGAATCCTTGATTTCCTCCCAATTAGCATAATTCGTCGCTCTGTGGAGCGCGTTTTTGAGGCTGTTCAGAGGATTTTGGATAAGACTTGCTCGGAAGGCGGGCTTTGGCCATAACCCGCAGTCTAGTGCGATTAGTGCTACCTCGTCGCTCATATGTGTGTTTTTCTCCTTTGTCGCTTTAAAGCGCTTTATGTATTAACAAAGTGGTTCAAGCTTTTCTTGCTTTAGCCGCATTAATGTTTTAGTGGTGACTCGGTGCTCAATGAAGATCGAGTATTGGGCCAAAAGCACTTCAGGAGCTCTTCGAATCCGTCAATCGAACTTGGTTTTAATGCTGAGAACCAATCGAACACTGGTGCGTGTAGGTTTTCTGCGAGTAATTGGCAGAATACTCCATTCTGCTCTGATGGTAGGTAAGCTCGGTCTGCCACCAGTCGCAACAACTTTAAGAACGCCACGAGATCAGAATAGCCGCGGTACTGTGGAAATTTCAACTTCCCTATTTACTCAATATTGGCCGCTTACACCCTTGAGGTAAATGGCGTACTGCGCGTTTGCTCAATAACATGGTGTAGCACTGGAGCCGAGGTCGTCACACGGTGGACTTGGGTCTTCATTGTGTTGTAGTCCTCCTGGGTCTTTTGCATCATTGACAAAAAACATGTCATCTTCTCGGATTCCTCGCTGTGACGATCTGAGTCATCGTTCGGCACCTCTGGAGGCTCGCTTCAGAGTCCGCCTCGTTGAGCGCGCTCTACATCTTTCAGTGCTTGTTGTTGCTCCCTCGATATGGTGCAGATATGCTCCTCATTGTAATGCTTTATGTCTTCCAACTGATTTTGGTGCTGCTTGCTTTGCTTTTCCATTTGTTCTGCCAAAATCTTTTTTCTTTGTTCACTCTGACGCGCCTGTTCTGTCAATTGTGCCACGAGTACACGGAGCTCCGAATCATTCGAGTCAGACAAGACTGATACTTGCTTGCTTCCGCCCATGTTTCCAGAATGCGATGACTGCTGCTTAGTGCTTTCTGAATCTACCAGCTCCCTGAGATCTGAGTCATCTATTTGAACGTAGGTTTATTTGATAGTGAAAACACTTTTATCATACTTTCAAATTGAATCAGTTTGTATTTTGCTCATTATGTTGAGCATTTCTATTCTAGAATCATTTTCCGAGCCGGTTATTTGTTTAGATCAAACTCTAGTGTTGATCTTTTGCTTACGAAAAATCTATCTCTTCAAATTCTAGCTTGTGAACTAAATTCCCAGGTCGAGTGTTCGTGTATTACTGCAATTTTATGAGTTAGTTTTGATTTTAAAAACTAGGTCTGTTTCTCATCTATTTTTCAGCTTAGGCTAAAGTGAGGTTTGAGATATGTGGAGATGCAATTTCTTATTTCTACTATATGCTTCTGAAGTTCATTAGCATAGAATTATACACAATGATTTATGATGTTAGATCATATATATTAATTATACAATGGTGGTGTTGGGTGTTGCTTGTTAATAGATAATATATTTTTATGAAATATATATTAATTGTTTGACATCTTTTAAATGTGTACATTGAATGTCTGATGTATAAGAAGATCGAAAGAAATAAATACGTTGATGAAAGAAAAAAATAGTGGAAGAGAGAATCGAGCTACTGGGTCGTGGTTTCTCAGAGCTAGATTGACGAGTTCATTTCAGGTCATAAACTGCTGACGATCTAGGTGGCCTCGAGTTCTGGTGTTGTGGTCTTCCAAAGTTAAGAAAATCGAGTTACTGGGTCATGGTATCCTAGGAGAATCGAGCAATTAGGATGTAGTCTCCTAATGAAAAGGGTTATGGAGCCATTAAAGAGAGGATAGTTGAACAAATGATTGTGTGTGAATAGTCTTTCTAGGCAAGTAGATTCGTTGGGTGTCATAGCTTGTCATAAAAAAACAGATTATATGTGTGTTATTTATTCTATGCTTTTGAATAGATGTTGTGTGGATTAGAATGGTGTTATTGTATTTCAGTAGGCATATATGATCTCCCTAGTGAGTATATTTACTCACCCTTCTTTTTTCCCTTTTTTATCACGATGATTTATTCAAGGTTTTGGTGCCAATGGATGTTTTTTACGCGTTTTTTTTGGCAAGACCAGGGAATAGTATGCCATCTCTCAAGATTGGGAGCAGGTGTTACAAATTGGTATCAGAGCATGGATTAAGGTCACTGTGATACCAATTTTAAAAAGCTTAGTTTTGAAAAAAATGTTTTTAAATCTTTATAGTAAAAGTTATAAAAAATAAAAAGTGTTTACTGATTGATTGAGTATTGTGCCAAAAGCACTTCACGAGCTGTTCGAATTCGTTAATCGAACTTGGTTTTAGTGCTGAGAACCAATCCAACGCTGCTCTTTGCAGGTTTTCTGCGAAAAATTGGCATAATACTACATCCTGCTATGATGGTAGGTAAGCTAAGTATGCCATCAGTCGGAACGACTTTAAGAACGCCACGAGATTAGAATCGCCGCGGTACTATGGAAATTTCAACGTTCCTATTTAATGAATATTGGCCGTTTTCACCCTTGAGGTAAACGGCGTACTGCGCGTTTGCTCAATAACATGGTGTAGCTCTGGAGCCGAGGTCGTCGCGCGGTGGACTTGGGTCTTCATTGTGTTGTAGTCCTCCTGGGTCTTTCACATCATTAACAGCAAGCATGTCATCTTCTCGGATTCCTCGCTGTGACGATCTGAGTCATCGTTCAGCGGCTCTGGAGGCTCGCTTCAGAGTCTTCATTGTTGAGCACGCTCTACATCTTTCAGTGTTTGTTGTTTCTCCCTCGATATGGTGCATATATGCTCCTCATTGTAATGTTTTATGTCCTCCAACTGATCTTGGTGCTGCTTGCTTTTCTTTTCCATTTGTTCTGCCAAAATCGTATTTCTTTGTTCACTCAGACGTTCCTGTTCTGCCAATTGTGCCAAGAGTGCACGGAGCTCTGAATCATTCGATTCAGACAAGACTGATACTTGCTTACTTCCGCCCATGTTTCCAGAATGCGATGACTGCTGCTCCGTGCTTTCTGAATCTACCAGCTCCCTGCGATCTGAGTCATTGATTTGAACGTTTTCAGTTTGCACCAGTGGTACTTCTCTTATAATTTTAGCCACTCCGTAACACGATATCAATTTCCTGGAAGAAAGCTACTCGACCCCATGGTGGGCGCCAAACTATTTATGTTTAATATGAACTTCTATTTAGTGTGTTGAAATGAGATTGCAAAGTGTTTTTCAGAATACAATATCGTTATTAAGTGCTCTTTAGTCAGCGCGGCGCAATTCGTACTGTCATTTAATTGCTCTATTGATTCAGCTCGGGTCCCTCACTTCGCGCTAATTAACAAAGCTCGTAATTAGGAAATAGGCCTTAGTGGGCCAAATCAATCGTATTGGTCCCATGGTTAACACTGACCAAGCTTTTCGTATGGTTCTTCTTCATTCATTTTCCTTGAATAACAGTTGTGATTATCCGCTTCCTCAATTGGTGGCTCTTGTGAGGAACCAGTTTGCTCTGTTGGTGGCTTTTGCGAGAGACCACTTTTGTTGGTTGGTGGCTCTCATCACTCTGATGTAGTCGCCTACATAATAGGTCTTACCAAGGACCACCAGTTATACTCTACAAATATATTGTATTTCTTTACCACATTACTTAGTCTTATTAAACATGTGATTGTTGTTGCTCCACCCGAGAAGCTTCCAAGGATACAATTGTTCGAACTTTCAAAATGATTATATGTAAAAATTGAAGTAAATTTGAATGAGAAATAGAGTTACATTAGGAATATATTATTTGGGCTAATAAACCTAATAATTATTTATATTCCAAAATGTAGTTAAATCATAATGTTGAAAAAATCAACAATATATATATGAAAGAATTGATCAAATAGAGCAAAACTATAGTGTAATTACTAAAATAGTTTTTGCCCAAAGAAAAAGAAAGCGTCAAGGGTGTAATTACGATTACACCCTCGAAACAAAAAACTGTTTTCTTCTTCTATTTTCTTCTTCTCTGGTTAATTTCACAAAAGAAAAAGATAGAAACCTAACCAGTAAACCATCATCGTTAACTTCTCTTTTTTTTCTTCGTCGTCTTACTCAACGTTTTCTTCATTGTTGTCTTCTTCTTCATCTTGTTCTTCGTACTCGTCGTCTTCATTGTGGTGTTGTTTATTTATCAAAGGTAAGTTTTTTCTTTTCCTCTTCCTCTTCTCCTCTTCAGCATTTTCTTCTTTTTTCGTGAGGGCATTTGGGTTTAGGGTTGACGTAGACATTGTAGTGTGGTAGAGTTAGGTTGTAGTGTGGTAGAGTTGGATTCCGTGTAGTAGAGTTAGTGATATAGTATGGTAGAGTTTAATTGTAGTATGGTATAGTTGGCTTGTAGTGTGGTAAAGTTAGGTTGTAGTGTGGTATAGTTAGGTTGTAGTGTGATAGAGTTGGAATCCCTGTAGTAGAGTTAGTCTGACGTGTGGTAGAGTTTGAATGTAGTGTGGTAGAGTTGGCTTGTAGTGTGGTAGAGTTGGATTCCGTGTAGTAGAGTTAGTCATATAGTATGGTAGAGTTAGATTGTAGTATGGTATAGTTGGCTTGTAGTTTGGTAGAGTTAGGGTGTAGTGTGGTAGAGTTAGTCTGACGTTTGTAGAGTTAGATTGTTAAGATTGTAGAGTTGGCTTGTAGTGTGGTAGAGTTGGCTTGTTTGTTTGGTATAGTTTATTTACTTGTAATGGAGTTTGGATTTTTAATGTTTATCGTTTGTTTTCTTTCATCTTAAGATATGGCAAACAAGAAGTACCCGAAAAAGTTTCTCACACACGGTGTACATGTAATGAAGAATCACAGTATCAACCATTTCTACAATCTAAAAAACATCAGTAATATGATCAAGGTTATTGGTGATGATGCATACGTAGACATAAAGGAGAACACTTGCGTAGGCGTTTTTCTGAAACTAGCAGACACCAAATACAACTTTACAGGGAGACATATACAGTACATGTTGATGAATCAACTAGTGACTAAGAAAGAGATTTGGGTGATGTTTGGGTCTCGGCCTACGAGGTTTTCTCTGCACGAGTTTGCGGAAATAACGCAGCTTAATTGCGGTAATTTCGAGAAGGCTTCTAATGTGGCAGATGAATCCCACAGAGAACTTTGAGAAGATATTGGTTTCAGGGTTGGTGAAGGCCTTAAATGGGTAGAGTTGAAAGACCTTTTGGGGAAATGTAGAGGGTGGTCTTTCGAGAATAGGAAGATGGTGGACTTGCTAGTGGTTTTGAATGTAGGAGTTTATGGTTGCCACAAAAATAGTAGGCTCCCTTTTAGTGCTGCGAAGTTGGTTGCATATTTTGAGATGTTCGAGAGGCATCCATGGGGAAGAGTGGCGTTTCTAGGACTCATCAAATTGATCAAAATTGCAGGTTGCAAAAGGCCAGTAATTACACTCTACACGGGTTTGTGCACACACTTCTGATATGGGCATTTGAGTCCATCCCCATACTCGCTGAAAAATTTGGGGAGCAAAGAGAAGGTGACGTCCCCATTCTACGATAGAGACCAATCAAAAAACAAACCATTGAACCCGAGGACATGGTGAAGTTGGAGCTTGCAAAGAATGGAAAGGTAAATTGCTTTTGTAGTAGAGCTGGTTAAGGTGATTGATAGAGTTCATTTATGTATAATAGAGTTTATTTACGTATAGTAGAGTTCAATTTCAAGTACAGTGGAGTTGATTTCAAGTATAGTAGAGTTCAATTTTTCAAGTACAGTCGAGTTGATTTCAAGTATAGTAGAGTTCAATTTTTTCAAGTACAGTCGAGTTGATTTCAAGTCTAGTAAAGTTCATTTACGTGTAGTAGAGTTCATCTATGTGTAGTAGAGTTAGGTTTTAGATTGGTAGAGTTGGATTCTGTGTACTAAAGTTAGTCTAACGTTTGATAGAGTTAGATAGTGGTGTGGTAGAGTTGGCTTGTTGTGTGGTATAGTTAGTCTGACGTTTGGTAGAGTTAGATTGTAGTGTGGTAGAGTTATGTTGCAGTGTGGTAGAGTTGGCTTTTTGTGTGGTGGAGTTAGTTTTAGTTTGGTAGAGTTAGATTTCGTGTAGTAGAGTTAGTCTGACATTTGATAGAGTTAGATAGTAGTGTGGTAGAGTTGGCTTGTTGTGTGGTATAGTTAGTCTGACATTTGGTAGAGTTAGATTGTTGTGTGGTAGAGTTAGGTTGCAGTGTGGTAGAGTTGGCTTGTTGTGTGGTAGAGTTAGTTTTAGTTTGGTAGAGTTGGATTCCATGTGGTAGAGTTAGTTTGACGTTTGGTAGAGTTAGATTGTAGTGTGGTATAGTTGGCTTATTGTGTTGTATAATTAGGTTGTAGTGTGTGGTATAGTTAGTCTGACGTTTGGTAGAGTTCATTCGGTCTTATAGTAGAGTTCATTTACCATTCTTCTTACAGGTATCCCCTTTCGAAAGTTGTTCCATTGTCAAGCGGATTCATAAGAATGTTGTTCATTCTCGGAGTGTCTATGATCCTTTTGGTCCGATTTCAAAATTAAAAGTACTTTGGTTACGCGACTATGTGAAGCATCAATTGTAAGTACTTACTTTAATGTGTTGTGTTGCATAAGAATTCGTCGATTATTTACAAATGTGATAAATTATGTAGAGAACTTACTGTCGACGGGAACCTGAATCCAAATGCGGATTTCTTTCTCCGCTTGATCTACCCAAAAGAGAAGTGACATGTCCCTCGATATGGTGAAGCTCGCACTCTCCAATGACAGTTTGGTACCCAACATTTCACATCCAACACTGTCTTCGATGAAGCAACAACATCGAAGTCAAACCTCTGTAAGACAGAAAGAATTTTTAGCCTCGTCATGAGTTCTTTTTATGATGAGTATCGTTGCCCAACAACCAATGCGAGTGCTAACATTTCTATATCCAAATACTCAGCATTCAAATCCAACCTCATTGCTTTCTCTGAGAGGTTTTTCTTCTCTTCGTCCTTTGATTTTCAACGAACACTGATATAATCTTCATCATCCGAGCTTGCGCCATTCATCTCATCGCAACAGTGGAATCTTAATTCCACATCTTCGTCCTCAGCATGTTCAGTTTCATATTTCACATTTTCCGGTATACGCTCATTCTTTGGTCCACCTTTACTAAACACCAGATCAACTCTACTACATGAATGAGCAACTGTACTACACCTAAGGTCAACTCTACTATACGAGGCATCATTGTTCTCCAACTTACAATGGAATTTCTCATCAATGTTTCTCCAACTACACTAACCTTTTTCAGGGAAACTCAATGAAAGACAAGATCTAGTAGAAATTTTGACACATAGATGCATTGCTTCTTTACGAAATTGTGAAATAAACACTTGCAATTGTTTATCGTTACTTACAATTACAGGGGGAGTATCTTCTGGTAGTGAATGAATGACTACATTTGGCATGTAACTTAGTTTTACCTCATGACAATGTTCATCCAAACCAAAATCAGCATAAACCATCTCAAGAAATTCATCGAGCCTTAAATCTTCGACAATGCCTATGATCCGACACCCGTAGGACTGGTCCACCAAAAAAATCCATTGAATTTCATTAAAACTCCAAATCCCACAAACCAAAATGATCTGATCCATAGATCCAAACATAAACAGAAAAAGCAAAGATGCTTGGAAGAAGTAAAGGAGTTTCAAGAAAGCTACAATGGCGTCACTTATGGAGGAATCAGTTTGATGTGCGGCAGATGAGCTAATAACTGAAGGGTAAATTCATAACTATATTACGCTGGAAATCTAACTCTATCAAGCACACTTCAACTCTACTACGCTGGAAATCCAACTTTACTACACACAAATATTCATTCATGTCAACTCTACTACGCTGGAACTCTAACTCTACCATATTGCACTATGTTCATGTGGTAGAGTTGATTAGAGTGCAAACATCAACTCTATTACGCTGGAAATCTAACTCTACCAAGCACACTTCAACTCTACTACGCTGAAAATCTAACTCTACTACACACAAATTTTCATTCATGTCAACTCTACTAAGCATACTTTAACTCTACTACGCTGGAACTCTAACTCTACCATACTGCACTCTGTTAGTGTGGTAGAGTTGATCGCTTACATGGCAGATTTCATTAATGGCATTTTCGTAATTATCTTTTTTCCTCATTAGGAAAGGGAAAAATGGTATATATTAAATTTAAAAAAAACTATTATAGTAATTTACAAAGATTTGCTCTATTTCAATAATTAACACTTAATTTCGCTTTAATCTAGCAAATCACCCTATTTATATCCCCTTTAATTTTGAATTGTATAACAACAAAAGAATTCATGACAAAGAGAAATAAATAACTTAAATGTTGAGAATCACTTCTCATAACTCCTCTTTATTCTTATGATGGATATTTGGTCATAAAACCAAGTGATTCATCTTCTCATTTCAGACACCAACACAATAATAACTAAAATTCTTTTGTGAAACTACAAAAGATTACAACCTTCTTCATCTCCTTCTTTTCTATTGAGTTTGAGACTACAACATGATTTGGAGTTCGTTAGCTTTTACTCTCGAGTGTTGTGCAATGAGAGAAATCAAAGTGGTTTTAGTTTGGGATTCTTGAATGCATTAAGCCGACACACTACGAGCGTGAAAAGAATTAAGGAGAAAGATTTTATCTCGACTCTACTTCATCTCTAATTATGATCAAGTCACCGTATCAAAGTTGTATTTTATTTGTATTCTTATGTATTTATCCTTTACAATTCAGTGTGTCCATCATATAAATTCAGGTCCTACAACAACTTTGTCCTCCAACTATTTCACACGACCCATCAATTCATCAATAGTTAGATCTCTTTCCTTTTTCTTAGGAGATCATCTTGCATCTTTAATTTCATCCACCCTAGGTGCTTCTGGTGCTAGGGAAGTTATATCATTGTCACACATATTATTGAACCTAATGCTCAAACCTGATCCTAATTGTTGCATCCAACTGTTAACAATGAAGTCATGCATATCAACATCGTGATCTTTTTGTTATTTGGGCCATAAATTCTTCTTCCCCTGGTGTATATACTGCTATGATATTGTCAATGACATGAAAATGAATACATGTTTCAAACATAAAATCTTAAAACACAATATCCCACAACTGAGCCAACTCACTGTATTATCCCCAAAATTTTCAAAGTTGAAACCCTTTCATCGATGATTTCTTGGACTTTTTCTTGCACATCCGAGGACTACCTTCTTCTCCACCTTGTATAACTTTTGAGAAATCAGGATCCCATATGTGGAATTGCCTCAAATACTAACAATTCTACAACTCGCAAATGTACCACAATTAGCTTCAATATAATTTTACTAACAACTAGTTTTACTAACCAATAAAGGAATGCAGAAATCAGAGATTGTCCATCCTTCTCCCTTATCTACCCCATACTGAATATGTCAAAGCATTCATTCAAATGTCCATTTTTCCTAAGAAAATTTAACACATAATAGGAGATCATCAACAACTCTCACCAAAAATGGATCCACGAGTCTAGCATCTACTCCAGTCTTTGTATCTGCGTGGATAGTGATGGATAGGAAATATGAGACTAAATCTTCAACCTTGCATCAAATTGACCTAGTCCCATTTCTAATAGCTTATGTTTAACGTCTTGATGCCTTATTACTTTCCGATATGATACTAAGCAGCCTAAAGCACGGAACCAAGGATCGGCTTGTAACCGAGTTGGATTTGGAGCTAAATCAAAGCACACATACTATCAAATTCAAGAAAGGCATTGGTGCGTGGTGAAAAAACACTTATCAAGCTTTGAAGAATAAACATATGTGAATCACTTAATGGGTAAGTGTTCCAATGGGTTTTCTTGGAGAGGTTTATAAGGAGGCAAATAGCCCATTAGAGATTCTTATTGAAGTCCAACAAACAAATGGAAGGCCCATTTACTTTGGATTGGTATGGGAGAGGTCCAAAATACCTTCCAACCAATCATTTAATGTTGTTTCATTTTCTATACTAGTTTTCATTTAAGTTTACTTTCATTTTCGAGACTATTCTTGTTGACCACATCTCTCCTTGTTCATTTTAAACTCTTTAGAATTATCAATGTAATACATCTAGGATATGGAACACAAAATGAAAAGTCTTTTATTAAACTCAAACTCAAAAGCTTTGCTCTCAAGTTGTCTCTTCAACTACTGAATCGATCTTGTTGTTTCTCAGCACACTTAACTCGATCTTGTTGTTTCTCAGCACACTTAACTTGATTTGTTGTACCTTCAGCCTCTGGTTCGAGTTCTATCGAGCTTGTTGTCTCTTCAAATCCTTATCTCGATTTGTTGTTTTTTCAGCCTCTGGTTCAAGTGTAACTCAAGTATACAAAAGGCTATGATGCTTAACCATTTCAACTTGCCACAATAAAAGGACTTTCCACAACTTCTATGTTCTTTTTGGCATCAATACCAACTTCTCTGCAAGATCCTTAGGTAGGATTGTATTAGGTGGTATCCGAACACCGCAAAGGACTTTGTAATTTCTTTCCTTTACCCTCTCTTCACTTTTAGAGTATGTTCATCTATTGATGTATCGAATCTGATTGGTGTCTCTTCACCTACTACTGTATCAGATTTGTTCTTACATTTTATCTATGTATTTTGTCATTTCTTCTCTATTACTATTATTACAATCGTTGAGATTCTAGGTTCATTACTTTGATGTGTCTACATTTTAACATATTTTAGATGCATCATTTAACATATTTTGCATTCATATTCATAATATCATCATCATTCTAGAGTCTTTTAGGTCCATCTTGCATACTTATGGTCTTGCATTACATACATGTGCAAATGGAGTGATTTTAGGTACTTTTTGGAGACTTCGTAAAGACGTATGAATGAAACGATCAGCCTAGGAGCAACATTCGGAACGTGAATAAGAAGATTTGGCCAAAATCAAGACGCTCGACCACCACTTGGTCGAGTGCTTTTCAACCGCATGAAATGTTGACTTTTCCAGAGTTGACTTTTTCTAGGGCTTTTTATAAAATGGGTATAAATAGACCCCTTATGCCATTAAGAACAAAAAGACTCACGTTTTTACTTTTCTCTAAATCAAAAGACTTTTTCTCTTGTAATATCTCCCCTTGAATCTTAGATCCTTGTTGATCATTTGGTTGTTTAATTTTCTGTCTTTAATCATTGTTGTTCATCTCTTCTTGATTTATCTTTTGATGTTAACAATTTTAATTTATGGATTTGTGTTTTTGTTCATGAAGTTTGAGTAGATCCATTAGGGTTCTTGAGGAGATGGTGAGATTAGGGTAGATCTAGGGATTTCCAGACTTGCTTAGGGTTGAATAGGCTTAGATCACTTTAGTTTAAGTGAGCTTAATTCTTATTTCTCTTTGATCAATTGAAATCTAAGTTTTTGGTGTTTCCCACCCACAAGGTGTTTGTGTAAATGCTTGAAAGAGCTTAAGTTGAGATAATCTTTCCTAGTTCAGGAGATTGATTGTCTAGGATGTTATTAGGCTGTCTTAGGTATGTATTTAATGCTTCTTAAGCTATTAATCGTTGATGAGGATCAAGCCTGGTTGTAGCTTAAGAGAGGTCTTATTGCATGAGAATGAATGTGATTGATGTGATCCATTGCCTAGTGGTCATCTAAATAGGTTGATAAACAAGTCTGGAACCTCTAGTGATGCTTTGATCATTGATTCCTACCCTCAAAAACCCATCTTCTTCCTTTGTTAAGTGTCTCAGTTTGTGCTCTGTGTTTGGTTCAAAACTCTGTTTTTGTGCTTTGCTCTATTTTTGCACTTTGCTCTATTTTTTCACTGTGTTTTACGCTATGTTTTTTACGCTCTGTTTTAGTGCAATGTTTTTAGTGCTCTATTTTTATCAAGTTTAATTTGCACTGAAATATATACCTTAATGATGATTGGCTTGGATTAGGTTGAGTTGATTGTGTTCTGATTGCTAGTTGCTTGCCCACTTAGATTGACTCTTTACTGTACTGCATTGATTTAATATAACAGTAGGTTTATTTTTTAGTGAAAACACTGTTATCATACATTCGAATTGAATCAATTTGTATTTTGCTCTTTCTGAGCAATTCTATTCTAGAATCATTTTCTGAGCCGGTTATTTGTTTAGATCAAACTATGGTGTTGATCTTTTGCTCACGAAAAATCTATCTCTTCAAATTCTAGCTTGTGAACTGAATTGCTAGGTCGAGTGTTCGTGTATTAATGCAATTTTATGAGTTAGTTTTGATTTTAAAAACATGATTGTTCATTACTCTGCCTATATTTTTGGTTTAATGCGGGAGTCTGTTTCTCATCTATTTTTCAGCTTAGGCTAAAGTAAGGTTTGAGATATGTGGAGATGCAATTTCTTCTTTTAACTATATGCTTCTAAAGTTCATTAGCTTAGAACTATTCACAATGATTAGGAATGTTAGATAATATATATTAATAATATAATGGTGGTGTTGGGTGTTGTTTGTTAATAGATAATATGTTTTTATGAAATATATATTAATTGTTTGACATATTCTAAAGATGTACATTGAATGTGTGATATATAAGAAGATCGAAAGAAATATATACGTTGATGAAATAAAAAAATAGTGGAAGAGAGAATCGAGCTACTGGGTCGTGGTATCTTAGAGCTTGACTGACGAGTTCATTGCAGGTCATAAACTGCTGATGATCTAGGGAGACTCAAGCTATGGTGTTGTGGTCTTCCAAAGTTTAGAAAATCGAGCTACTGGGTCATGGTATCCTAGGAGAATCGAGCTATTATGATGTAGTCTCCTAATGAAAAGGGTTATGGAGCAATTAGAGAGAGGATAGTTGAACAAATGATTGTGTGAATAGTCTTTCTAGGCAAGTAGATTTCTTGGATGTCATAGCTTGTCATAAGAAAACAGATTATATGTTTGTTATTTATTCAATGCTTTTGAATAGATGTTGTGTGGATTAGAATGGTGTTATTGTATTTCAGTAGGCATATATGATCTCCCCAGTGAGTATTTTTACTCACCCTTCTTTTTTCTCTTTTTCTGAGGATGTTTTATACAAGATTTTGGTGCCAATGGGTGTTTATTATACGTTGTTTTTGGCAAGACCAGTGAATAATATGTTGTCTCTCAAGATCGGGAGCAGGTGTTACAATTGATATCAAAGCATGGATTAAGGTCACTCTGATACCAATTTTAAAAAGCTTAGTTTTGAAAAAAATGTTTTTAAATCTTTATAGTAAAAGTTATAAAAAATAAAAAGTGTGTACTGATTGATGAGTGACAGTCGAATCTTGTTTTTCTGCAATGATTGTTTTGATTTCTTGTAGTTAGTTTCTTAGTTGAGTTAGTTTTACCAAGTAGTTCAGTTTCAAGTGTGCATGTTGGTTGTGGTGCAAGAAGTGATTGAAGTGTTTGCTGGGAGTGGAAGTAAGTTTTTTTCGATTGGAAATAAAACTCTTAGCCAAGAATTTGAGGATAAATTCCATTTAAGTGGGAGAGAATTTTGACACCCGTCCCTTTGGGTCAAATTTGAAAATATAATATTCAGCCTGCTAGACTCAATTAATACATAAAGCCTAGGCATATGTCTATATATATATATATATATTTTATATATTAAAGCGGGAGACACTTTCATTTTGGTCATGTTGTAAAATATAAGATAAAATTAACCTAAAGTTCATAACTACCCTTCAAAATAGGATTAAGATGAGTTTTCTACAAATATATATATATATATATATATATTCAAAATTAATAAAGATTTAATTAAAGTATATCGGTTATAAATTCGATTATTAATTTGGTTCATGTTAGGGTTTTGATTTGAGTTTCTCGGTACATAGATTTATGATGCATTTTGGTAAGTTGTCGGGTATTATTGTTATTTTGATTTAAGACTTATTCAAATATTTTTATTTCTCAGATAGAGTTCAGTTAGGTATAGTTTGATTTTGGTTTTAGGTACTTTATATAAAAGTTCAAATTTAAAAAAAGATTTAATAGAAAAACCCTAAAAAAATTAGCTTCTGATTTAGTTCTGGTTCAGGTTTAAGTTCAGGTTTTAAAATATATAGACCTATTTGGGCATTTTATCGGGTTTTGTTCGGGTTTGATTCTTCTAATTTTGGTTAATTTTGGTTTGGTTTTTGGGCCTCTAGAAAAATATATAAAAAAATAATATTCAAAATATAAACATGTATCCAAGAACCAAATGAACACGGCTTGATAAAAAAAATCAAATCTCATATTATAGCGTGGGTATAATCCTAGTATACATATTAAGGTGTTGGAGATCCTTTGAAAACCCTAAAGAGTATAAACCCTAGTAGGGCCGGCCATGAGCTAAAGTTCATGAAGCAAGAGGTTTAGGCGCAAAAATATAGTAGCAATTTTAGGGGCATCATAATCTAGTTTATGACTATAGCATAATGGCAAAATTTTGTGCTTTTGTCTTCAATATGAGAGGTTCAAAACTTATGTAATGTTTCTTCAAAGTTTTTTTTTGCTTTTGGCGTCAGAACATATTGGGTCGCCCTGGCCCTAGCCACCATTGGATTTGAGAATATAAAAGATAAAGAAGAGGCGGGGGACAAATACATTTTGGAATCATGTCAAATTTGGAGAGTATATTCTACACCATAAGATCTATGTGTAACTGAAAGTAGAATTGAATTCGGAGTTGTGGTTCAATAGTTGTGTTGATTTTATCAAGAAAATTCTATGGAGCGTGAATTGGCGATTGCCCATGTTGAAAATTAATTCCCGAAAAAGCACAAGGAATCAGAAAATGATAAACCTGTTGTTGGAAAGCCTCGAGAGTATATTTTCCATATATGGTTTCCGATCTCAATTTGAAGTTAAAGCAAATTTGCGAATAGACTTTCAGCCCAACGTGATATTTCTCATTTGTTTTCCATTTAGGCCAATATGAGGATGTGATATGTGGACATATGATTGCATGTTTCTTCTTTGGTGTTTCATGATACATTAGGTATAATGTCTGATACAATATTAGATGTGTGTTTGATGACATGTTTGTTGTGCTGTGATGATAAGTAATAGTATATGATATTATGTGATATATTATATAATATGATGTGTGGAGTTGAAGCAACGGACTGTAGACATTCAGTGGTCGTGGATCCTAAGGTGAAGCGACTGACTGTGGATGTTCGGTAAGTGGCGGACCGTGGATGTTCGGTGGCCATGGATGGATGCTCGGTGGCCTCAAGATGTATTGAAAGATGAAGTGGTGACCATGGATGTTCCCTGGCCATGGATTTTGTATAGGAGGCGGACAGGGGATGTTAGGTGGCCTCAACTAACTTATAAAGATGATATGTGTATTGAGTGTTTGTATTCGATTATATACTTATGTTGATTGGTTCTAGAAGTTGAAATATGTTGTTGTATTTTAGTGAGCAAAAATGACCATCTTACTGTGTAATTCGTTATTCACCCCTTTATTTTCATCGTTTCCAGGATTGTAATTCAAGGTTTTACTGTTGAATGATTTTTAAAAGAAGTTATTTTTAGGCAAGACCCGAGGAATAACACACTGTCTCCCAAAATCGGGAGCGGGGTGTTACATAATTTTTTAGGGTTATCGTGATCTCATTTTCAACCAAGGTAATAGGTTCGATTCATATCCTTTAAATTTTAGAACTTAATTAGCAAGGTCCGCGTGTCGGCCCGTTAGTCCGTTAGTTTGAATGGAACAGGCATGGACACTAGTAATCTGGTAGGCGGATTAAGCGCGCCGACCCGTCACGGTCCATTTCAAAAAAATTAAAATTTGCGGATCTGGGCCCACTGGATGCGGGCTGACCCGTTTGACACCTCTACCCGAACCCGAGATCCCGAATCTAGATCTAACCTAGGAAAGAAAACCCGAACCCGAATCCAAACCACCTAATACTCGAAAGGGTTCCTTAACTTTTTAGACCCAAACCTGAACCTGAATCGAGAACCAAACATGTATCCAAAAATCCAATTTTATAGTATTTGTTTAGGTATTTTAAGAGTTTTTTTTGAGTATCTTAAAAGTATTTTTTTTATATTTTAATTATTTTCATATAATTTTTGAATATATGTATATTTAAATATGTATCAAGTATTTTACGTATATTTTGGTATTTTTAAATGTTTTTGAAGTATTTAGATATTTAGATAATTGCAAATAGCATTTAATATAGTGGCAGGCGGTAAATCCATTTAAAGCAGCGCATTTGCATGACCCGGGATCGAGTCCTCCTACCTAATTTATGTAGGAATTTGGCTATTGGACCGACTAATTGTACCCCAATATAATCTACCGTTGATAAAAAAAAATATTTAGATCATTTTTGTTTTTAAATTTTAGATCCAAATTGACTTGAATCAAGTAAAACCAACCTAGAACCAAACTAAAATAGTAAAGAGTTTTGTATGGTATAAAATTTATGACCTGAATATGAAGGACCCTAACACCTATGGCCACGTAGGTGGAACTATGGTTTATCTTTGACAATCTTTTTTGACAACCAAAAATAACTTTTGTTAGATCTCTAATAAGAAGAGTTTACAAATACAAAAACATAAACTAATTCTCTAACACAACGGTTTAGATTATTAGCTTGGTGTACATGTAAAACAAAAATATGGAAATTATGTTTTTGTCTCGTGAAGAATATATTATTTTGGGATTATGCTATTTGTCAATTAATAGAGACACCATTTTCATTTGTTTTATTACTTAAGAATTTAAAAGCTTTTTTTTGTGAAATGAACTACAAATGGCCGGCCTATTAGCCAAGTTCTTGCAAATGCAAGCGGGGGACTCGATCCCAGCATGTGCAAGTGCATATGCCTCTTGTGGACTTATCATATGCCACTTGCAAAAATTTAATTTAAAAGCTTTAAAGTTTAATATTGGAATTTGTCAGTCATGTAAAAAATAAAGCGACTATCAAACCACTAGGCACAAGTCACGACTAGAAGTAGTTTCATAACTTGCTGAGTTTCCTAAGCAAATACATTTAATTTCATAAACATGAAACCTAATCTCAGGTTTTGTTTCCATCAACCCTGCGAGAGACCAACTAAGGATCATACCTAGAAGATGGATATGAACAGACAAAAAGAATTTCCATTTGCAGAGAAAGTTTCTAGGTATTTACATTTTTCTGTGCTCCTCTTTCACCATACCCAAAGCTTGTAGCTCTACCATTAACCTTTCATACTCACTTTTAACATTCTCCACCTCGCTCCTCAGGTTTAAGGCCTGCGCAGACAAAACCCGAGTTGTATCACCACAAAATCAAGATCAAGATATAGTTTTTGCTTTTTTGTCGATTCCCATTCAGTACAATTTGGAGGAACATATAACGACATAGACCAATCTAGTATTCAAATAAAGTGATTGATGGATTTGCCATTACATAACTTGTTAACCAATTAATAGATTGTTTAATAAGAAAACTCAGAAGACAACTCATGGGTAAATGCTAGGCTCATGTATATACAGATATTTATAAAGAGAAGGTTGGGATTTAGCAGGAAAACAAGGGTTAGTCAAAACCACCGAAGCAAATGAAAGAAACAAATAATCCTAAGGATGTACCTTGACCTCAAGCTTTTGACTTCGCACCCTGTGCTCCAAACAACTGAGTACAAAAAGTATAATGAATCCCGGGCAGAAACCATTAACAAATTCCGAAATCTGCAATATAGATATAAATATATCTTACTTTGCTCGTAGCTTCTTGTTTTCTTCCATTAACTTGACAATTTCAGTATCTTGTGTCCGAATTGTAGATCCATGAAGAAACTTCAGAGGACGTGCAAAACCAATGAAATTAGCAAAACGAAATGGGTAGATGCACTTACAAACTAAAGTTATTATCATGTTTCCTATGTAGGCACATGTGCATGAGATATCATATAAGAGAATTGTCATATTTACTACAAACAGTGATCAGATGAAATTCTAGTCAGCGATATCCACTATTTTGTATTCAGCATCTAGCTATTGCGGTCAGGGGTTAAACATATTCAACAGGAAATCAACAAGAAGAAACATATTTCTAGTCAGCGATATCCACTATTTTGTATTCAGCATCTAGCTATTGGGGTCAGGGGTTAAACATATTCAACAGGAAATCAACGAGAAGAAGCATATTTTGAGTTACCTGTTCAACCGGATTCTGTCCTGGGACAGTAAAGCCATCAATTCCAACTTTTCTTTTTGACGGTTCACTTGCAATAAAATCAGGATGTTCTTTCCTCTTCTCCAGCCGCACTTGCAACAATAATGCAACCATCACGTGTCAGCATCAGAGAAAGTTTTGGAATGCTGGAACAGGAAATATGCAGTATAAAACAACGTCCAACAATAACAATGTGTGAAACTAATTCTTCTTTCTACATTATCTCAATGATAGTTGGAGCGAAACATTAGAAAAAGAGTGTCACTACTTCAGTAAGATTTCTTTTTATTTTGTTCTATTTTTCAAGGGAGATGAAATAGCTGCAAGTTGCAATGGCCATATAGAGTTGCAGCACAATCATTTTTCATGTTTCCTAAAATGGACACAATCCTGGACAAATCCAGGAGTTACGGGACTCAAACTAGGCAGTTCAATTTATAATATTCTAGTTCTGGTGTAGTCGAAGACCAACTACGATTGCACTTTCATCACGGTTCAACTTTTAGTAGCACTTTACCGGGCTCAGTTGAAACTCTAGGGAGAGATACCAAATTTCCATTCGGGAAAACTGCATTGAAGCCTGGAGGAGGACTTATTGCTTGTCTACCAATAACTCCAGAGGAATTCTTCTGGAACATGTTGCTACTTGTCCTCCCAGCAGGTCGAACATTTTGAGGTATCTGAACACGCTTCTTTTCTCCATACCCAAGCAACATATAATGACAGTTCCTATAAAAGATTTCCAATAAGTTGAAATTGTTAAGGAGCACTGCAAGTGATATAAGCCACGCCAGAGGTAAGGGGGACTTATAGAGGCAAAACGGAGGACTGAGATCCCATGCTCAGCAAAAAGGACAAGATATCTTTTATATGGTATTCTCCCATACACTAAGAAAACTATGTATTATCAACTTTGGCGAGGGAATGAATTAGAGAAACAACATAACCAAAAAAATAAGGTCAGGAAATTACCAATACTCAATTGTCATATCCTTTAGGCGGTTTTCAAGCTTCTGAAGAAGAGCAGTTTTCTCAAAATCCTGCTTGTTATGGGTTGGCTCAACAAAATTAGCTTCTAGAACACCTGCAAACATCATACAACATAACATAAATTTACCCATCCGAGAAAAGTATATTAGAAACAACCAAGTCAGTGGGAAATTGAGTATTTTATTGATTCATTCATTTTGCAGCTTCTTACCCACTACTCCTCTTCCTCGATTGCCTGTATACTTCATGACTGGCCAAAATGGCTGAAAAGAGCACCAAAAGTCAAACAAGGTCAGAGTAGCAAACAAGATTACGTGCCGAATCCGTGATAGAAACTTGGCAAGCTACTGAGCTTTGTAGTATTTAAACTGAAGTAGATGAAATTCCTTTTTGGTATTTACCGTGGACCAACATATTCTAACTTTTCGAAACTCACCATTATTAGACGGTTTTTGTGATAAACACAGAAACCATGAAAGTTTACTTTGGGAGCTTCTTTCAGAAATCCAATCGTTGTGACAACTACAGCCTGTTCATTGAACGCCATGGTTAAGGATAGAAACAACTAAATTCTAAAAGAAGAAAAACAAAAGCCACCCTATATATTGCGCACCTCTTCAGATCCAGCAGTATGAGGCTTATACAAGATGTACTGAGGATGCATGAGATCATCAGCAATGTTATGATGCTCGACAACCTTACCACGCAACATTATCTTGAAAGTCTCAGGAATCCGCAAGTATAATATAGATAGGTATACCTACACAGATGTATCAGCAGCAGAGAGGAGAATTTTCAGTTGAACGAAATTGTTTGTTCTATGTATGAATACACAATGGACAACAATTTTTAAATACACAGTTTCTGCAGCCATTAATATATGTACACATGAATTACGTATTTCCCAAGAGTATTCATGAATGCATGTATGATTCAGAATTATTGAATATATCACTTGCATATGAACATAAGAACAAATAGTACCCCTGAACATTATGACCAAGAGAAATAGAAGCTCACATGAAGAGAGTACGAAAACCGGCTGGCGATATGATCATTCAAAATCTTATTAGATCCATTTTCTTTTATGCTTCCTTCAATGAGAATATCCTTAAAAAAAAAAGAACAAAATAAGATCTGAATAAAATTACTACTTGGCAAAAAAAGATCATAAACATGAAAGATTAGGAATATTAACCTCTGCAACCGAGTCAAAGTCTAATTCCAATTTAGCATCACTATTGAGCCACATATTATAGATGATAACCTTTGTCCCATGTTCTCCAACGTCATCAAACTGAAATAGTGAAAATAAAGAGTAAAAGGTCACTAAAGAGAGGAACTTGGCAACATACCAGAAGAGACAAGTTTTTATTTGATGCAGGGGCAAACTAAGCAGAGGACAGGCCAACATGAGGGAGCGTAATTAAAGCGCACACTAGTCTCCATTGAATTTTTTTTATCTGACATGAGCATTCATTCATCCATAATATGAAGGAGCTAGAGAATCTATTAAAATTACTTTATGCGACAATATTCAAGATATGCGAACTTATGGACAGAGAGACAATAGTGGATGACTTCAATATTATGATCAAATTATTATATGGAACTTGAAGCTCAACAAAAGCTTTTGTGAACAGTATCATGACAGGGACTAACTCATGAAACCACAAATTTCAAACCAAGTAACCACTATATATACAGAATGTAAACAACAAGCGTTGCATGGAGAAAACTAAAAGGAAAATTGGCCTACCTGTTGCAAAAGTTCCGCCTCTGTTGAAAATGGAGACCATTCTAGTAGAATGGAGAGACTCGAGATAAGGTGTTCTCGGTCTTGCAATGTCTTAAATTGGCTAGCTGATGCCATATACTCGTAATCCAACTAATTATCCATTAGTCAACACAGTTAGATTTCAGGAAACAAGGTACATTTGCATGTAAGAGAGGAGGAGACTTACAATGGGAACAACTATTCTGTCATGGCCTGTACGTGTCAGGTATGTATAAGAAAGGAGCCCTATACTTTGTGTCCATGTTCTAGCAGATGGAAACAAACAAATAGCACACTCTCTTGTTAAGGAAAAAAATTGAAAATAAAATGATTAATGAAGGAAACCAGAATGGTAAAAACCATCAAACCTACACTCATATTTAATTATTCTGATTTCCCTCCAACGATTAGGATTGAAAACAAAAAAAAAATAAGTGGGTGAAATGATGCTTGAAAAAAGATCAATAGTGCGATTAAATGATGTAAGAACGTCAGCATATCAGAAAAGCAACAATGGCCACTCACTGGTTCTTCAAATGGCGGCTGAAAACAATGGCATCTGCCCCAAGTCTCATTGTGCTGGTCTTAAAACCATTTCCATCTAAATAAATCATAACGAAGGGATAAGACACAGAATCATGACTTAAGCTATGTGCTGAAAAATCATAACTAAAGATGTGTTGCAGAATCATAGACCAAGAATGTGTTGCTGAATCATAACAAATAATAAAGAGTTCAGAGAACAAAAAGGAAGATTCACACATCTTCCAATAGCTGAATCTGATTTCTTATCTGAGTATCCAAAACCCATGCAATGCCGCATTGCCTGAGGATCCATCCCACCACCATCATCTGAAAATTTTATGCAACGATGAAAAGTCTTTCTTTTGCATATCTGCCTCCCAAATTGGCGCGGTACTCAATCCAAAAAAAATCATGCAAAAATACCTTGAATTAGCAATGCTGTTGAACCATTCCTTGGATTTGTGAATTTATCTACAATGACAAAAGTTGCCCCATTTTGGATCTATAGGGTGATGAAGATACAGAGCACAAGACATATTAACAAATCATCATTCAGAATCTTTAAGACTATCTAGAAATATTTAAGGCACACTTCCACCTTTTAACAAATGACTGAATTGAGTCAAAAAGTGAAGGGCTTTGGTTCTGGAGAGGAGAAGTTCTCTATCAGGAATTTTTTTATATGAGTATTAAAGAATTTTAAGAATTCAAAATATATTGGTTTTGCCAAGACATTAAAGATTTATAGAAACCAATGCTCTAAATAATCTTATTCAAATCATTTGCAATAACTAATGAACAAGAAGGTAGTCAGATTAAAGAATAAGCACATCAAGCGAAAGGACACACCTCATCAACAGCATTGTCAAGCAGTTCTGCAACAGCTGCAGGTAGAGAAAACCAATGAGTCTTGTAAAAACGCTTGAATAATGTCTGCCAACTTACAAAAATAAGGAAAATATAATTACTTAGGCATACCACCAAAAGCCCATTTATGTGAAGTAGCATTGGAGTGAAGAAACATAGGGTGCACATGAATGTAATTTTTTCCGTCTGTGAGACAAATGTCAATAACCATGAGCAACAACTAAAGCACATATATAGAGAAAAACCTTGAAATTGAAGCAAAGGAGACGATGTACTCTGGCAAGTGTTACTTCAAAACAGTATAAACTCAAATATAAAGACAAACTCATCCAAGCAAAGCGTTAGACAGAGTAAATGGTAACTAAGCATTAGCAATATTTCATACTTGGCAGCTGTGACTTTGAACTCAATTCATCAGTATAGTTTCCGGCTTTCCAGAATTGCCTACAAACAGGGGCTGGGCAGACGGTGGATGAAGAAGTAACACCGGCATCTTCAGCTGGAGAACGGACCTGATCAACCACACTAGTACTACTCTGCCCAGCACTCTGACCGACTGATCCTCTATTTTCCTCTGAATCTTGAGGTAGAGGATTCTCTTTGGACCCATGGCTTCTAGGTGAAATGCTCTGAAGCATAGTGCCATGTTCGGGTTTAATAACTACAGCATCATGAGAAACGTTTATATTTCCGCTGTAGCTCATCTTGTTTGTCTGGAAGGAATTTAAACAAAGAAAGGAATAGAATCAGAAATCAGAAATTCCAGGGTTTGTATTTCTTGAATGTATGTTTCCTAGGAAATTGCAAAAGACCTCATTATGTAAATACAAGAAATTCAAGTTTTGTGAAGACGAGTACTACACTATTTACAAAGGTTTTCCTGATAGCATAATTAACAGCCTAACATCAGAGTAATTCCAGTAACGAGGCTCCGAAAAACAAAACCTACAAACTAAAAATTAGGGGAATAACAAAATCAAAAAATCTGAGAAAGCGAAGATCCATCTTGGCTAAGAAGGAATTTAGTTTACCTGAAAATGAATCTCATGCAAATCGACTGTTTGTCTCCACTATATCCTTCGTATATAAAAACAAAAAAACAAAAAAAAAGCAGAAGAAGGTAGTTAAGTAATGGTGGAAATTGACGCTAGTCGAAGGGGTTAGGGCTTCTCTCGGAATACCGATTACAACTTCTGCGACAGTTTGAGCTCAAACTCCTTGACCGGCGTTGAGATAACGACGGAAACTAAGGCAGAGAGTCGATAAATGAGGTTCTCGGGAGACTGCCGGAACAACGCTCTGGTGAAAACGAAGACACGCAAAATGAGAGAAAGAGAAAGAAAAAGAGCCGAACCAGACGCGGCGGAGAAGTTGAGAAAAGAGAGAGCGAAATTGGAAGAGAAAGAGTCTGCCTCCCACGAGAAGCAGTTGTTGGAAATGGAGAAGAAACAATATGATTTCTTTTTTTCTTTTGTTAATAATAGCATCGACCAAGCCCAATCCATAATTTAAAATCCTTTAAAATTTATCTAAATGATTCAAGACCATTTTTACCAATAAATTAAAATTAATAAGGTTTGCCTATTATAATCTAAAAGAAAAGTGTAGTACTAATTTATTTTAAAAAATACTATGCGAGTGGAAATTATTTCGATAACCAAAGTAAAGTTTCCATATCTAAAGTGTGACTTTGATAATGAGCACTATTACTCTATCCTTAAAGCAACATTGCTTTTACATTCGGGAACAAAATTGTCTTTATTTGATAATTGAGAGGTCCGCCAAACAGACGAAGAGGCGGGAAACGATGACAATAAAAGGATCCTATGAAGCTGATAGATAATATAAGAATTTAGTCTGACATTAAGATATAACATATTTACTCAATTTATATTTAATGATAATATATATTTATGGAGATAAATTTCAGAATTTATTTTGAGTGATTTAAATCGAAATGAAAAATTCTGTGTTATTCAATCATCATTTTTAAAATATTTTTCAAAATATAGTGTTATTGGACATAGGATTTATAATTGTCTCTTAAAATTTAATGTTATTGAATTAGAGATTTAAAAAAATTATTTACAATTCAATGTTACTGGAAATTTTTAAGTATTGGGATTTTAATGTATGTATTTGTCGTTTAAGACAATATTCACTCTAACGTAAATTTAGATTAAAATGTATAATTATATATACGGGATACCTTGATCAATTCAAGAAAAATATATAAGAAACCAAAGCAATTTTAAAGCTATTAACAATGGTTCTCAATTTTATCTAAGTTCTCAAACTGTTAAATCAAGAATCAAAACCAAGAGCATTTGTACTTTTTAGATCCTAACATAATAGTTTACGAAAACGTCTTTAAAGATACTAACAAACAATAATTAATATATTATCATAATACAAATAATTACCAATAATTATTAACTTATTTGTTTCTTTTGATATTAAATACTATTTCCTTTTTTATTATTATTAAATAAAAATATAATTGATATTTCTTAATAGTTTTTTTTTTTGTCAACGGCAAATTATGTTGGGCTACAATTAGCCGGTCCAATAACCAAATTCCTATATAATGTAGGCATAGAGACTCGATCTCAGGTTATGCAAATACGCTGCCTTAAGTGGACTTATGAGCTGCCACTAGGCTAGATGCCATTTGCTATTTCTTAATAGTTTATTTTACTAATTATTAATTACTAATTAAATGTAAGCAATACCCAAATCCTATAAATTGGATTATTATCCAGGCGGTGCCCGAGACTAAATTATAAGTAATTTGATTATATAGTTTTTTGTTTGGTTTCTAAATACATTCGATCTTTATATGTTTTATGATGCACGATATAAAATTTATACATTCTCTTATATTATTTTTTTTCTTGGGTTTTATATTTGTAAGGTTTACTATATTGTGTTTAAACAACTAATATTTCTTTGTCTTTTTAGGTAACAATTTTTTTAGAATATATCTATTTATATTTTTGACTATTTAATTTAATTTATAATATGATTGCAAACAACAATTATATACTAAGCTTGTTTTATTAGTTCAATACTTTCATTATTGAATTTCTGTATTCCATGGAAATTATTTCTAATTGAACTTTTTATTAAATTATAAGTTTTTTGGGTTTTATAATGTTACTAATATTAGATGTCTTGAGACAGAAAACAAAAATGTATATAAGCATATATAAAAACAAAAACAACTATAATTTTTATTAGATTAATTTTTTTATTGAACAATTAAAGTTTTCTTTTCTTTTTAAATAGAAGAAAGACGATTCATAACATATGTTATATGTGTAAACCTTAGGAATAAGAACATAAGATAAATGAAGAAGGAGATGATGAAATCGGTTATGTAAACATATATCTTTAAAAGCCGAGTAGTGGTGGCCCAGTGGTGTATTCACTTTACAAATCTTCAAGACACCAGAAATCGAACCCTCTATCTGCAGTAGTAGAAGTGGGATTTATAAGCCAGTAGACTAGTTGACAAAAAAAACATATATCCTTACATTAGGGTTTCATTAACATCTTTTAATTTATACTGAGTAAATATAGTATAGTATATTTTTTATGGATAATGAAAAATATAAGATTAATGATTAATAAATATTCAAAGAAAAATAAAAGTAAACAAATAAATAATTTCATCACCATATACAAATGAGTTGAATTTGACTTCAAAAATAGAATAATATCACCAATTTTATCTTTTTTTTTTTTTTTTTTAAGAGACCCTATAGAATCTCTCCAATAATCATGCTCTAATAGCTTCAATATTGTTTTTGAATATTTTGATGATTTGAAGCTTCCACTAAGATAGACTGGATCTAGCATCAAAGTCTCTCATCAAATCCACTTTCTTCTTGAATTAGTAGAAACATTAAGGGGACGGATATATTTAGATGATCTGAAAAGAATTTTTATATTTTATTAAGTATAAGATATTTGAATGATTCTTTGATTTCTATTGACAAATGCAACATTTAATTTGCAAATTACGACATATATGATTGCAAATAATTATATGAATACAATCAAAGTTTTAGACCTCTAACTTAGAACCCATTTGAGATTTCTTTTAAAATTTAGTGTTGAAATAACATAACATTTATATGGATTATTAACTTGTAAACAATTTTTCACCTTATTATCAAATTTATTTCTTATTTTTGTTTGATAAAAATTCATAAATATTATAGGATATGAATGCCTATTAAAAATGATTGATTTGGTTTCGTTATATAGTTTCATATTTTTCATTTGGTTGAAACCGATATATTTTAGGTACAAATTTAGAAACCACAATTGATATATTTATAATACAAATTTAATATCTGGAATGAGGATTTTTTAATCTTTGAGGAGTGTTTCTAATAATTTAGGAGACAATAGAAATTCATAATTAAGGAACATAATTTAACGAATTCAATTTATTTTATTAAAAGTTTATTATTAAAAATTCATCAAATATACAAATTGGTTTCAAAATATTAAAATACACAATTCGTCACCATGAACATACAACGAATAGTCGAGCACAGATGATTCAGTGGTGTAGTCACTTTACAAATCCTCAAGGCATCAGGGATCGAACTCCCTACCTACAATAGTAGGAGGGGATTTAAAACCAGTACACTAGTTGACAAGAAAAAAAAAACATACAACGAATAAAAGAGTACATTTGACTAAAGGAATAGAACAATATCATTTATTTTGTCTCCTGAAATAATCCTACATTCCATAAATTTGCATATTTTGATGATTTAATGTTTTGTTCCATTAGGATAGACCTGATCTAGTATCAAAGTCCCTCATCAACATAATTTAATACACAAATCCACTTTGTTTGCTTCTTCTTAAATTAGTCGAAACGATAAAATGATGAATATATTTATATCATATGAAAAGAAAAGAAAAACTTAAATAACATATCAAACAACATAATATTTTTTAAAAAAATTATAAAGTTTGAGTATAAGAAATGACAACATAATATTAAAATTATGTCAAAATGATTACCACATAAACAAAATATAAAATATGAAAATAAATTATAAAAATAATATTAATGATTTGTAGAATAACAAAACTATAAAGGGTGAATGAAAATTGTGAAGAGATGAATTACAATGAAAACAAAGGTAATATATTTGTGATTTTGGAGTTGGTATAGTTTTGAGATATCAGAAACAGATAAATAGAGATAATAATATAATCTGTGATTAGTGTTTAAAATTTAAATTACCTAAAAACACTACTAGATAATAGGTTGCTTGTAACCAAGGATGAGTTACAAGCCCATAATCAAATCGTCAAAAGGAAAACTATGCACACCTAAACAGCAGGTAACAAATAAATCTTCCATTGCCGGTTAAACAATCTGATATTAATTGGAAGGATTATGCGAGTATTGAAGTCACATACAATAGCGGTTAACATTTTATTTAAACAGAAAACACACTAGTAATCTTCTAACTTTTACTTATATAACCTCGACAAGGAGTATGACCAACACACTATTAATTTGCTAAGTAGTAGATTAGCATAACTTGTTTGGATAACCAAATGGTTTGCATAATCTAAAGTGGTCGCTAAAAACTCGTGAAACATGTTAAAGTCATTCATTAAAAAACTAAATCGTAGAGTATTCTCTAGAAAGAGATGATGACGCCTAGAATCCGATAAAAACCCATAGGTTTACAAGAGATAAGAAAGTTTGGCGCTATAAAACATAGATAAGATGCAATAAGAGCTTCTTCCCCATAAACACAGAGAACAACCTTTTACAATGGTAGTCAAGATAATTTATTTTGATGGATGCGCATCCCTCCACACCACCTTTAACATTGTTGTTAATAAGGAATGGAATTATAATACCAAAGTTGCATATATCAGCTACTTCGAGGATGCAATGGGCACACTCAATTATAAATGGCGTTGAAGGGTCCTAAAAGATATCAGTTAATTTTGAGCTTCACTGGTAATATTAAAACTTAAATAACTCTTAACGTACGAGATAACTAGCGTTTGGAAGACTTGCGTGACAGAGAAGGTGAGGCGTCATGATTGCTATTGGTTAGATCTCGTTTAATGGCAACATCTGAGCGTAGCTTGACGTTGCAGCTAAGCACATATATCTTGGATGCAAGAATGTTAATACAAAGCACAACCCAATGCTTCTTGTTAAAATAAAAAGTCGCATATATGGAATGAGGTGCCGAAAATAGTTTAGCCGACCTGCTGCAATCCTGCCACTAAAAACACCAATTAAAACACTGATATTGGCTGCAACAAACCATGTAATGATCATGTTAGTGTGGATATGATATTGGAATCAACAACGTCCTACAGCTAGCCCACCATCAGAATCAGCTACGCTCTTGACCTAATCTAGAATGAATACCACTATCGCATCCATGACCTTGGCCGACATAGGCTTTTTGTAACACTCGTGTTCCGCAGACCCTTCAGGGATTCAGGATGGGTCCGAGGGAAATGGGTTTTGGGTTGGGAAAAATCAGGTTGGAATGGGCAAATTCGGAAAAGACTGTGAAATTTGCACAGGGAGTGATAGTGTTCAGGCAAAGAGTGATAATGTCCGAACTGATGGAATGGGAAGTGATCAGGGCAGTCAAGGCCGCTTCAGGGAGTGAGTGTCCCGCGGGTTAGACTTGGTCCAACTTAGGTGGGTTTGAATCCGACTCATCCAAGTCAAATAAGGGTTAGGGTTTCGCACCCAAAACCCTATAAATACATGATTTTAGCCATCGCTGCCATCTATTGTTGTGAAAATCTCTAAGTAAAAACGAGAAAGCTTTGCAAAGTTCTCTAAGACAGTTTCGATCTATTTCGAGCAAGAGAAAGGATGAACCAAGAGAGTTCGAGATATGATCGGTGTGACCAGACTGAATTTGCGTCAAGAGGTGTCAGAAAAAGCTAAGATAAAGGTGAGTTTTTGAGAGCGTTGTGGTTGATCTGGGTGCGTTTTGGGCAATAGTGAGATTAAGTCTTAGACGGGTTAGGATTGCTTGTTGTCTGTATATTCTGACCGACTGATTACTATATTCGTTCATGGTTATTGCTTGTGTTGATTCAGGTGAATCCGAGTGACCAAGACAACAGATCTGATCGAGCTCTGTGCATGAATACTGCTTGTTTTCCTACTTGATTTCTTGATTGTTTGATGTGTTTCTGGTTTGGCTTAGTGGGACGGAATGACCGACTCACTAAGCAATCCATTAGCTTATCCAATCCACATGATTGTAGGTGATGATTTACCCAATGTCTGTGAAAGTGGCTAAGTAGGAGCAAGATCAAGGTGGGATGGAGGAAGGATGAAATAAGACTGAGATAAACTGGGTCTCGATACATTTATTTAATCATTCTTGCAAAATTTGTTGTACTAGAACCCCATTTGATTAGTTTATGCATGATTTTGAGCTTATCAAATTGTCATAACTTGAAAACGGACTAAGTAAATCAAGGAACCTAAATGGACTAAGTGTTTGGTCCACCCACGACCAAACTGAAACAAAACCGGACATAGGCATCTCAAGTTAGGGTGTTGTAAGTCGGTATTAGAGTACGGTTGGTTCTAGGATAGTCATATATTGCATAAACGGGTTCGATGATTAGAAATTTATCCTCCTCACGCCAAGTTCTTGTGGTAAGACTAATATGTAGTATAGGGCGTATGAATTGAACTAAGTTGGTAAAAGAGACTAACTTAGTGAATTTGGTCATTGTAGATGGCTAAGACTAACCAAACAAAAAGACATAATGTAGGTAACGAGGCGACTTCCTGAGCTGTGGCGGAAATGTTTGAGGAAGAAGATGTCCAAAGTGTGGATGATCGACAAAGTGTCGAGAGAAGTGAGTTGAGGGCGTCTGGTTCCCAACAGCTTTCCAACGCAAGTGCTGGTACCACGAATCCAGTTGGGATAAGTGAAGTGTTTGCCTTGTTGACCCAAGTCTTGGAGAGATTGCCTGATGTAGTATCTGCTACAGTAGTGCCACCGAGAATGATTCCGGTACCGGTGGAGAATGTGGTTGAAGAGGCACAATCCAAGGTCACTCCATCATACTTGAACATGATGTATCATATGCAAAAATTGGGCACTAAGTTTTTCCCTAGAGGTGCCAAGCCAATCGAGGCAGATGAGTGGACGAGTCGACTCGACATGAACTTTATCTCTATCTGTTGCCTAGAAGAGTTTAAGCGTGACATTGCGGTCCACTACATGGAAGGGGATGCGCATAACACTGGTGGCAAGGGGTTTCAGGTCGAGTGGCTAACCCGAGATGTAGTTGGGAAACTTTTTGTAAAGAGTTTCGGGCAAAGTACTTCCCATCGGAAGTGTTCGATCGGCTAGAGGGAGCCTTTCTGGACCTTTGCCAAGGATCTATATTCGTAAGGGAGTACGAGACTAAGTTTAACAACCTTAGGCGATATGCGGGTTGCAAATTGGACGATGAGAAAGTGCAGGTTCGTCATTTCATACGCGGACTGCAGATTGAGTTCCAGAACGTTTGCCAAGTCTGGAAGTACAATTTGGTTGCCGAGTTGGTGAGGCAGCAAAGTTGGAGAGTGGACTGGAAGAAACCAAGTTAATGGGGGAAATGAAGCGAGTCGAGACTGTACCACAAATCCAATCCGGGAGTGCTTCTGGACCCAAGTTCAAGAAGGTGGAAGGGAATGGGTCGGTGAAGCCGGTTGTTGCTCGTAGTATGTGCAAGGTTTGTGGGAAGGAGCATTTCTGGAACGTGTAGAGTTGCTTCGGGCGCGTGCTTCCAATGTGGTAACACGAACCATAAGATTCATAACTGTCCGAAAGAGGATTAGTGACGCAAATGTGTGCTACAACTGCGGTGAAGCCGGGCACATCAGGACACATTGCCCAAAGCTAGCGCAGTCTTCAGGAAAACAGACAAGTGAAGCATTGTCGGTACTGCTACTGCCACCTAAGAGGCAAGCGTTGATGTCGAGGGCTTATTCGATGGTTGCAGATCCATCAAACCAAAACACTACACGCCCAATCCTCAGAGCTATGAATATGGGTGGTGTGAAAACTCATATATTGTTTGATTTTGGGCCAACACACTGTTTTGTGCACCCACAGTTGATTGGCACTGAAGGATTCTAGAAAGAAAACAGGGAAGGTAATGAATTAGTCCGAGCCACTGGTGGGAAGTGATGGATATTATGGGAAGTGTTTGGGACGTCCCAGTGCTCATAGAGGGAGTGAGCATGCCATCTGATCTTGTGATATGCCAAGCGAAGTCTTATGACGTGATCTTGGGAATTGATTGACTCCGAAAGAACAAGGCACACTAAGACTACCATCGCGGTCGAGTGAAGTTTAAAATGGTGGAAATCAGTTGGTGTATCAAGGAATCCGACCCACCTCAGGAAATCTGATCATTTTGGCTATCAAAGCAGAATAGATAGTCGAACCAGGATGTGAAGCATACTTAGCTACGATCACAACTGCCAAAATATGAATGAACACAAAACTTAAGGATACTCAGGTGGTGAATGAGTTCAAGGACATTTTTATGGCAGTTATGGGCTTACCACCATCTCGATCTGAACCTTTCATGATCGAGTTAGAACCCGAAACAACTCTAATCTCTAAAGCACCTTATCGAATGGCGCCTGTGGAGATAACCGAGTTAAAGAGACAACTTAGTGATAGATAAGAGATTCAATCACCCAAGTAGTTCACTGTGGGGCGCACCAGTGCTATTCGTCAAAAAGAAAGATGGCACTTTCAGGTTGTGCATTGATCACCGCAGATTGAACTGAGTAACGGTGAAGAACAGGTACCCCCTTCCGTGGATAGACGAGTTCTTGGACCAACTCAGAGGTGCTACCTGGTTCTCAAAGATTAACTTGGCTTCAGGTCATCATCAAATCCAGCCTGACGTTGGGAAGACAGCTTTTCGAAAGAGATACATACACTTTGAATTCATGGTCATGCCATTTGGGTTGACCAATGCTTTGACTGCATTCATGAAACTGATGAACGACGTGTTCAGAGAATTCTTGGATGACTTTGTGATCATCTTCAGATGACATTCTGGTGTACCCTAAGACTCCGGAAGAGCATCAAGGTCTCTTAAGGATGATTTTGGGAAAGCTAAGGGAACACAAGTTGTACGGGAAGCTAAGTAAGTGTTGTTTTTAGCATAGAGAAATCAGATTTGTGGGTCATGGGGTCTCGGATATGGGAGTATATGTGGATCCAAAAAAGATCAAAGCAATTTCAGGATGGCCTAAACCCTTGAACGCATCGGAGGTAAGGAGTTTTCTTGGGTTGGCTGGGTACTACTGACATTTTGATAAAGGCTTCAGAAGCATGACACAGCCTATGACTCAACTTATTGGGAAGGATGTCCCTTTCAAATTGACCAAGGAGTGTGAAGAGAGATTCTCAAAGCTTAAGAACATGCTAGCGACTAATCTAGTTTTGGCCTTGCCAGAACTGAGTGAGCCTTATGGGGTGTATACAGACACATCACGAATGGGTTTGGGTTGCGTATTGATGCAACATGGAAGATGTTTGCTTATGCATCACAACAGTTAAAGAAGCATGAAGTGAATTGCCCCACTCATGGTCTAGAATTTGCTGCAGTGGCTTTCGTATTGAAGATATGGCGATCATACCTTATAGCGAACTATGACCTCGACCATAAAAGTTTGAAGTACATCTTCACTCAAAAAAATTTGAACTTAAGACAACGGTGATGGATGGAACTTATAGCGGACTATGACCTCGAAATTGATTATCATCCGTGTAAAGCAAACCCATTTATGGGATACCCTAAGTCGGAAAAGGGTAGACGTGGATTCAGAGAGAGAGATGGAAGGGCTAATTCACATGGTTGGGACATTGATCCTATCAGCCTTAACGGTGGAAGAAGAACCGTTGGGCTTGGGTGCAGCAGATCAAGCAGATTTGTTGAGCCGAGTACGGACTACTCAAGAAAATGATGAAAATCTTAACAAGCTTGCAAAGAACGATAATACCGAATACCAGACTTCAAATATTGGGACGATTCTAGTCAATGGTCGAGTGCATGTTCTAAATGATCATGGATTACGGGAAGAGATCCTTAAGGAATCACATAAGTCAAAGTTGGCGATCCATCCAGGGTTGACTAAGATGTACCGAGATCTAAAAAAATACTATCATTGGACGTGCATGAAATGGGACATGGCTATATAGGTATCGGAATGCCTACTTGCCAATTGGTTAATGAAGAACTCCAAGTTTCCAGTGGGTTACTCCAAAGCCTACCGATCTCAGAATAGAAATGGGACATGATAACAATGAATGTCATCACATGATTGTCCATGTGTGATAGAAGGGATTCAATATGGGTAATAATGGATCGACTGACCAAGTCGGCTCACTTCATTGCAGTCAATAGGATGGATAGGGCTGAGAAGTTGGCCGAGATTTACGTAAGGGAGATACGAGTATTCTTCGTCCCGCGGTACGCGAATATCTCGACAGTCAGTTCGAGAGTTCTCGTCCTACGGTACGTGAATGATCGACCAGCGGTACGAGATTTCCTCAACTCGCGGTACGAGAGTTTCTCGACTTGTAGTACGAGAACCTCTCGATCTGCAGTACGAGACTCGATGTACCACAATACGATAATCCTCAGACTACGATACCCAATTCCTCGGCATGCGGTACATGAAATCTTCTTGTTGACTTTTTGACTTTTTCCACAACTTTATTTATTCTTCTTGATCAATACGAACCCCTCAAGCTTAGCCATAAATGGACATGTTTGTTAAGTTTGGAAGACCCGTGGATTGCATCTCATTAAAAATCTTGGAAATAAAATCTCATGGAAAAAAACTCATCCAAAGGAAAAAGAGTGTGCTTTCCCCGAGAAAGGGGACTCGCAATCAAGGTCTTGTAAAGTCCACAAGTCCGAGTTTGTTGTAGATATTATCACAAACTTTAAGACTTGCAGCTTTGGTAAATATGTCCGCCAGTTGATCTTCACTCTTGGTATAACATGGAAGTGTAGTTCCATCTTCAATCTTTTCTCGAACCATATGGCAATCAATTTCAATGTGTTTGGTTCTTTCATGGAACACCGAGTTAGTTGATATGTGGATTTCCGCCTGATTATCACAATGCATGATGATTGGTTTCCTTGATTCAATGCCAAGATCTTTGAGGAGAGCCTTCAACCATGTTAGTTCACTTGTGAGCTTCCTCATTGCCATATATTCGGCTTCGGCGCTTGTACAAGACACTACTTTTTGCTTCTTAGTCTTCCAAGTCCCCAAATTTCCTCCAATGAATATGCAATAGCCTGTTATAGACTTCTTATCATTCATATCCCCGGCCTAATCCGCATCACAATATCCCACAATCTTAGTGTTATTGTTCTTGCTCATCCATATTCCACGACCTGAGCTTCCTTTTAGATAGCTTAGTATTCGTTTCACCATGCTGCAATGATACATTGTTGGTTCTTGCATATGTTTACTTATTTGATTAATGGCATATCAAATGTTCGGTCTTGTAACTGTTAGGTAGATAAGTCTTCCCACAAGGTGTCGGTATTGTGTCGAATTTTCATAGGGTGTATCGTCTTTCTCCCCTTTCAACTGACCTTGTAGCCATCTTTAAGAGGAGTCTTGGATGGTTTGGATCCTAATTTTCCTGTTTCACTCAAAAGATCAAGAGTATATTTCCTTTGTGAAAGAAAGACACCGTCCGAAGAACAACACACTTCAATTCCTAGGAAATATTTTAGTTCACCAAGATCTTGAATATCAAAAATAGAATGAAGATAGGCTCTAGTAGAGGAGATACCATCCTTATCATCTCCCATGATGATCAAGTCATCTACATAGATGAGTACTACTATGATGCCACTCGGTCCATTAGATGTAAAGATTGTATGATCCGCTTCAGATTTGGTGAATCCTCGATCCTTGAGTCAGGAGCTTAGTTTGTGATACCAAGCACGCGGTGATTGTTTGAGTCCATAGATAGCTTTCCTTAGCCGTAATACTTTTCCCAGTTGAATTGTGTTTTCAAGACCGGGAGGAGGATACATGTAGACTTCCTCTCTAAGTTCACCTTGTAAGAAGGCATTTTTGACATCCATCTGCCACAAATCCCACTCTAGATTTGTGGCCAAGGATAGCACAACTTGCACCGTATGAAGTTTTGCAACGGGTGCAAAAGTGTTAGTGTAGTCTTGACCATATGTTTGAGTGAAACCCTATGCAACCAATCACACTTTATATCTTTTAATCTCACCATTGCTCTTGTACTTAATGGTGAATATCCATCGAGTGGTGAGAGCTTTCTTTCTGGGTGGTAAGTCGGCTTCGTCCCACGTAATACATTAGTCTCATCATAACTTGTTGGAATCTGTTCAAGTGAACTTTTTCCAAGGAATGATTGATGTTCAATAGGCAAAAGGTCAAGAGAACATACCGATTGGATTGGATGAGCTATGGAATGATTGTTGTAATAGACGCGGGTATTTCTTAGCATTGAACTTCTTCTTAGTGGTGGAGGAGGTAGGATTTTGTTGTTCCCTTACTTATTAGGTGTATTTCTTAGCCTTGAGCTTCTTCTTAGTGGTGGAGGAGCTAGGGTTTCGTTGTTCCTTTGAGATTCTAGTAGAAGTTCCTCAGATGAATTTTCCGGATTGTCATCATTTTGTTCAGATTTTACGGTTGGTGATGCATTTGTGTGATCGGGTTGCTTGTTTGGATGCTTATCCGACTCTCCAGATGATATATCCGTAGGATTGTCTATTTTGATGTAGTTTTCATTTGCCTCTTCTTCCATCTTCCCATTATCCAGAAGTCATTCTAATATGTAACTAAGACCTTCGGCTTTATCCGATGGTGTGTGAGCTAAGTCTTTGAGCTTATTCCAAATTTCTACTTCATGAAAGCTCCTTTCTTCAAGAAATTTAACATATCTTGAGATTATAATTTTCCTTGTTGTTGGATTGTAACACTTGTATCCTTTTTGTGTTGTTGAGTAGCCTACTAACATACATCTTGTGCTTTTCTCATCCAATTTTTTTATAAGTTCTCCCGGTACAAACACAAAACAAACACATCCAAACACTCTTAAGTGATTAAATGATGGAATTGAGTTGTTGAGTACCTCAAAAGGAGATTTATCTCGGAGAACTTTTGTTGGGGTACGATTGATGAGGTAACACGCTGTTATGACGTCATCACTCTAAAAGCGCTTAGGGACATTTCTATGGAACATCATTGATCGAGTGACTTCCATGAGATGTCGATTTTTCCTTTCGGCCACTGCAATTTTTTGGGGTGTATAAGGACAACTTGTTTGGTGCTTTATTTCATTATTTGCTAAGTATTGTTTGAATATTTGACTGGTTTATTCCCCTATATAGGTTTGTAAGAAGTTGTGTATGTGGGAAAGTTTATTTTCACGATTTTCTTATGTAGGTTTATAAATGGTTATGTAGGTTTCTGGAAATTTGGTTGTTAGTTTGATATGAATTGTAGGTTTTTTTAGAAATTTTGTTGTTGGTCTGATATGACTTGTAGGTTTTGTTGGTTGTTCTGTAGGTTTATTGAAATACATATAATGATTTTTATTGTGTGTTACAGAGCAATGTTATGAAGAATGATTACCCTATGAGATTATTTAAGCCAAGAGAAAGTCCCACCATGCAGCTTGCAATTGGGAAATATGCATTCGACGACATAGAGAGAAGGGAAAGGATGGTGATGGCAGTGACAAGAACAATGCTCTGGCACGCATACCGCTTTTCTAAGGAGACTTATTCAAGATATGCCATCGTTTGTGTTGTAGGTTTATATAAGCAATAATGTAGGTTATTCAAATAAACCTACGAAACAAATGTGTTCATATGTAAACAAATTTCATTTGTCATATATTATATAGGTTTGTAGAATACTAATGTGAACTCTGAATAATGTATTAAAATTGTTGGTTTCAATATCATCCAGTGTATGTTATGTAGGTTTTATATATTGACTTGCATGTTTACTTACAATTTTTTTCTCTTCAGTCTTAGAACCTTACTACTCAAACCCATAGTTCGTATGTCATGTCTTGTTAGATCACCTGCTGTTAATAAACAACTTGGAGGTGCACCCAACATGAGTAAAGAATCGGGTAGCAAAATAGAACTTCTAATTCCAGTATATCGATGTAGGTATATAATTGTCATTGTTTGTTTGTAGGTTTATAACCATTTTCTGCTTGTAGGTTTACCATTGACTGTTGTAGGTTTACATAAATATGTCACATTATCAAACACAAATGTTATATAAGCAGATACAAATGGCAAACTTAAGAAAACATAAGCAAACAACAAGTTTATTCTGGGCCTGTTCTGCTACTGTTCATTATCAAACACAAATGTTACATAAGCAAACCCAAATGGTACCTTTAAGCAAACAACAAGTTCATTTGGGTATGTTTTGCTATTGTGCCCTACAAAAAGACCATAGAAATAAAATATAGATCTACAACAAAGACCTTAGACCTACAACAAAGATCCTAGAAAAACCTACAACGAAGAATCAAAAACCTACAACAAACAAAAACAAAACCTACCTAACAAAGAACTAAGTCGCGAAATAAGAAAAATCAATCCTACAAAACCTACAATGACTGATAAATAAACCTACAAAAGAGACTACGAAAAAACCTAGAATAGAGAACCACTAAACTTAAGTCAAACAAAACCAAAACCTATATAATAGGAGAACTAAGTCAAGAAATAAGAAAAATCAATCCTACAATTACTGATAAATAAACCTACAAAAGAGAAGGATATCTCGCAAACTTAAGTCTACAACAAATAAAAAATAAAACCTACAAAATGGAAACCTTAGCCGAAAAACAAGGCCAACAGAAGTCTACAAAACCAAGAGAATTTAATGGAAAACCTACAACAAATAAACTAAACACAGAAAAATTTAATCCAAAAAAATTAACTTGTAAACCTACATAACATAACACTTAAACCTACATCAAAGAAAAATAAAAACCTAGATCTCTTGACAAGGAAACCTATAACATTACATAATGACAGGTTTTTTATTAATGACAGTTTTGTAATTTTTTTATTTTCAAAGAAAATATGGATAAAATAATATTAACATCGCGAAAAATTATAATTATAATATAAAAAATTTGGACTATTGTAGAATTAACAAAAAACCTAGTTTAGTAATCCACTCAATTATTAATTTGAACACAATACCAATAAAGTACCATATCTACATATTATTTGGTTCCAAATCAAACTATGGTATCAATTATACAATTATAAATTAAAAAAAAGAGCATTGAATTAAATAATTCAAAATGAAAGACAAAAAGAAATTTAGACATATAGGATTGGAAACGATAATTCGTTTTACTATGAGGAAACAAAAGGATTTGAAGCTGTAAATTAAAATTAACGAAATAAAAAATGAATTTAATTACTCAAACCAATACAATTGTTCAAAACTCATACACTCTATCAAAATACAAAATATATTCAAATAATAATAAAATAAAATAAAAACATAAAAAAATAGACGAAGACATATACAACGAGTTTAATGTTTGTTAGTGGTTTTGTGATACTTGTCCTTGAGCCAACGGAAACCAACAGCAGAACCATGCTTGATCTTCTTGAAACCAGAAGTAGCTACGGCTTTAGTCTTGTCTAAACCTTGTCCCACTTTCTCTTTGTACTTAGCCGCATTGGAGCTCGACGCAGCTCCTCCTCCGTGGCTTCTAACGACGGTGCCACCGCCCTTTACAGAGTCATTGTCCCACTGATCAGCCCAGGATGCTCCGTTCATTGTAGATTCTCTTCAAAAGCTTTAAATCAAAATATGAAACTGAGAAATAGGTTTTCAGGTTTCTTGTGATTATTTCTCGTTTAGTCTGTTGTGGTTTTTATATACGCATTTATACATTTCTTTTAAAAAGACGTGTATTTGTGTGGTCAAATCTTGTGTTCGTGAACAAATATGACCTCTATTGATTTGCTTCTTCGTTTCTTTAATAATTTAGAACCTTCCTTGGAAGAATATAATATTATTCTAATATTAAGGAATCTCTCGTGGAAATTTTTAGTAATTCGTATTTTAAATACAATCAGGTTCCCATTTGAGGACTCTTCAACACGGGAAGAAGAATACCCTCAATATTTTGACTTGAAATTCGAGAAACTTATTAGCGAAAAGTGAAAGAGAATATAATTTCAATATTCTGTTATTCTCATTAATGAACAAATGTACAATCTCAGCTATATATACAAAGCCTAACCGGACTTAACCAAACTACAAAAATCACAATTTACAATATATACTTAATATTCTCCCTCAAAATAGAATTTTATATATATATCTATTGTGAACTCCCATCTTGCATATTAACTTTTTTAAAAAGATGTCGGATAGAGTGGTTTAGTTAAGATATCATCAAATTGTTGATCTGTTTGGATGTACATTTTCTATATAGTCTCGAATATCAAAATTAGCCTCAATAACAATTCTTTCCCAATTGTCCCTTTCAAATAAAGCAACGTCTTGTTAATAGCCTTGCGATGTGGTTCACGAGGAGTTGATGAATACAAAGCAGTTTTGATACATCAAACACAATATCAATTATTGTAATGGTCAAATATTGCAATTTACCAAGGATACGCTGATATTGTCTAACATCTTCAAGCAATGTGCCATCATCCTTAGACATATTAAGATTAGGTTCCATAGGTGTGGTAGAAGGCTTGCATCCAGAAAAACAGAAGACTTCAAAAGATCCAAAACATACTTTCTTTGGTAGAGAGATAAACCAAGATTAGAATGGTCTATGCCAAGAAAGAATCTAGCAATACAAACATCTTGGAGCTTAAACACCAAACTGAGACTTGTCTTCAAGTCTATAACATCATCATCATTGGTACTTGCTATAAGAATATAATCTATATAGAAAAGTACCACCAAGAAATGACCTGCAGATTCCTTCACAAATAATGATCACCATGACATTTCATGAAATCCAAGCTTAAAAGAGTAGTTGAAATTTTCAAAACCATTGTCTTGAAGCGTATTTCCATCCATAGATTGATTTATGAAGTTTACAAACTATACTCTCTGAAAATTCTTCCCCCTCAAGGACAGAATATCCAGGCGGAAGCTTCACACATATCTCCTCATTTAAATCTCCATTCAAAAATGCATTAGATACATCAGGATGTGTGAGAGACAATTTCATCTTAGGTGCAAGGGAAATAATCAATTTGACAATGGCCATATTTGCTACGAGGGAGAAGGTATCAAGGTAATCAATCCCTTCCTGCTATGTGTCCAAGATGTGAAGTATGATATACTTACACCTAATTTTGTCTTAACAAGATCCATGATAACTCTAGAAAATAGAGTGTTCAGTTGTCCAAGAAAAACCTCTTGCAAAATAGTTGTAACTATTTCTGGTGTGCCTTGCAAGATTAGAATGGTCTATGCCAAGAAAGAATCTAGCAATACAAAGATCTTGGAGCTTAAACACCAAACTGAGACTTGTCTTTAAGTCTATAACATCATCATCATTGGTACTTGCTATAAGAATATAATCTACATAGAAAAGTACCACCAAGAAATGACCTGCAGATTCCTTCACAAATAATGATCACCATAACATTTCATGAAATCCAAGCTTAAAAGAGTAGTTGAAATTTTCAAAACCATTGTCTTGAAGCGTATTTCCATCCATAGATTGATTTATGAAGTTTACAAACTATACTCTCTGAAAATTCTTCCCCCTCAAGGACAGAATATCCAGGCGGAAGCTTCACACATATCTCCTCATTTAAATCTCCATTCAAAAGTGCATTGGATACATCAGGATGTGTGAGAGACCATTTCATCTTAGGTGCAAGGGAAAGAATCAATTTGACAATGGCCATATTTGCTACGAGGGAGAAGGTATCAAGGTAATCAATCCCTTCCTGCTATGTGTCATAGATGTGGAGTATGATATACTTACACCTAATTTTGTCTTAACAAGATCCATGATAACTCTAGGAAATAGAGTGTTCAGTTGTCCAAGAAAAACCTCTTGCAAAATAGTTGTAACTATTTCTGGTGTGTCTTGCCTCTTCGTGTGGTTGTGCTCGCTCTGACTATCCCGAGAACATGTATGCATATTTGTATACTTTTTAGCTGAGAAGATATTAGTATTTCTAATCTTTGAAGATCGTAAACTCCATTTGCAGGCTTTATTACATTCCAACACCATTGACGAATTATTCTCTATCCACCACTTCTTGCAATGCCTTCTTATTTGGAAATTCCTAACGCGTACGTAAACACAAACAGTCTTTCCATTTTTCTATGAACTAACTACTTTCTACAACAGGTGGAAGCTCAACATATGCATCAACTAATCTTTCTGGTTCTACGTACACATTAATAGCATCGACTACGATTTCACCATCATCAATCTCATTCAATGCGATTACACCATCATCAACAACATTGGCTGCTTCTTTAACATCATTGAAAACATTGCATGTGACTACTTCATCATTACATGAGTCAAACTCATCATACTTCTTACCAACAAAATTTTTGAACAGTCCGACACTTGTCCAGACATTATCTCATGCTCTTCCAACCTATCAATGACCTCCACAAACAATTTACGTTTGCCTTTTGCATTCATCAGTGTACGCTAGATAATCACACACATCCTCATCATCACAAATACTCATTTATCTCTCAGTTCCAACCATAAGTGCGAAGAAATTCAATTTCAAACTAACCTTAGTTTCATCTAAACCAAATCTCTTGTATAGACAATGTTTCAACACCAAAAAAGTGATTTTCGCTACTGCATGTTTCATCACTAACAAAATATAGGGAGTATGACCGTTGCATTTTACCAATATGACAACCTCCTTGCTCATTTTATCCTGCAGAAACAAATAATAAAAATAACACAATCAGTTTATTAATATCAGTTGTACCCAATTATACTATCGCCAAATCACCTAAAATTCCTGAAATTGGATGACTCAGGTTTCAATAAAAAATGCACTACAATTCAACCTATGATTTCTGATTTTTACCAATTACAATTCCTAATCGACAAAGATTCAATGATCAATTTATAAATCTAAATCCATTACTCATAAAACTTTCACTAGAGACATTAGAAATATATTAGAGAACATGAATGTGATGCAGACTAAGATATTCGACGATGATATTCTCTAATAGCAGCGGAGATTCTTTCAGACGGTCGAGCATGTTAAAAATTCTTCCCTTCAACGACAACTCTTTTCCGTGCTTGAGCTCCCTCTTCGACTCATTTTCCGTACAGTTTTATATTTTGTGTTTTATATATTGAAACTAAAAACAATAAAAATTAATCCGACTTTTTAATATTTATTCAAAATTAAAAATAGAAGATGAAGGGGCATTTTGGTCAAACAACATTTCATTAAAATGAAATTGATACATAGACAAAAAAGCGGATATAAGAGATTCTCTTTTTTTCCAAAATGGACTACTCGGCCCTTGCCCTTCTGGAACAAATTAAATTCTTTAAGAGCTGGGTAATGGGACATTACTCTGTTTCCGGTCTCTAAGAAGCTGGGACCAGTACTCCTTGTTTGATTCGGACGGAGTATATTAACGCGGTCGGACCATTGGTGCTTTTCGATTAAGCTAATATAGAAATTACTTTTCGTGGTTATTGTCCAGACTTCAGCTTGAAAGCTACTGTACTCTGACATTGACAAATCGATTCAACAAAGCACAAGTGCGACATCGAATCTAAACTAAAGATAAAAAATTAGCTTTTCTCCACATGTTTAGAAAGGGTATGTGTGCTACTTAACTTACTCGTACTACTACATTTAATTTTGTTAATCAACCAATCCTTTTTCCAGGTGGATCGAATTCAATTGATGACAAGACCTTAGAAGATTCCTTGCGAGTCAAGGAACATCATCACACTGGCTTTGCTGCAACACTTTCTTCTCTGAGAATGGTAAAAGCTTTTTATGCCAACAAAGAAAAAAAAAAGTCAGCATCTTGAGTCACGATGATGAAGAAACCCACGAAAATTTCAAGATATTATTTATACACAATGGTAATAGAAAGGCGTGGACAGTGATCATCAGAAACTGTCTCAGCAAGAAGAAACAAAAAAAGCTCTCCAGAGTCAAACAATGGATAACTAATTGTATAGGTTTACTAACCTGACGAGCGATCTGAGCTACACGTCCACTATCACGAGATGGTTCAGTACTGGTGAAAGAATCTAAGTAACTATTGTCTTTCTCGCCAGTCTTTTGTCTTCTGTTTCTGTTCTCATCATCATCATCATCTTGCGAAGAGGAGCCTCCTCCTTCTGGGCTGCTGCTGCTTCTTCCATCCTTCTTACGCTTCCTCTTATATGCGAATTTAAAGCACGCTTTCTCAGAAGGCGACACAGATTTGGTAGAAAGCTTAAGATCATTCTCTTTCCCTTCTTCTTTCCGTGCATCTGTAAGTAAATCTACATCAGTACAATTACCCTTGGTCACGTCCCTTTCAAACCCCACGACTTCTCTGCATCTACTTAGTATGGAAGGAAGAGTATGGTGACAAGGATCTTTATTCTCTTTATAAGAACACCGGTTAATACTAATATCTTTGTTATTCATATGTGGTTTGAACCCATTAGTCACTACTGATCTCTCATGGTTGCTAGAGTCTTCATGCACTTCTACAGAAACAGGTTCAATGGGGTTTTTTTCCTCCATGCTAGGATCTGTGTGATGACCATTTGTCAATTTCTCCAGCAGATAGCGAGATTCTTTTAACTCTATCCTTAGGTCTCCTACTATGTCCTCAGCTTCTCCAAGTTGAGCTTCAAGTTCCTCAATCTTTTGCTGCTTCTTCAAAGATATCATTTCTGCCTCTTTGACCTATAACACAGATTTTTTTTAAGAAGAAAATGCAGCACAAATTACAGTGAATTCCACCCTCCAAAAAATGTGCTATACTCTAACTGAATTGAGGAGCTTAAGAATTCCGTAAATACAAGTCTCCAGGTCAGTTGAGAGAAGTCATTCCACAAAAATTGATCACACGATAAGGCTTTCAATGCCGCAAAACCCCACAACGAAGAAACAGTGCCAAAGCATATAGTGTTGAAAATGTCTGAAGATATCCCAATATAAAACCAAATAGAAAGGATAAAATAAAGCTCTTAGTCATCACACGATACTCAGAAATGTCAAAAACTTGATCTTCAGACTCATCTCATAACGAGTAAGACACAAAATCCATACTCTCATGAAACATAAGACGGGAAAAGTCTTTCAAGCTCGAAAATCCACAGAAAACAGCTCTACATGGTGAATTTACCTTGGAATCATACATCTGTTTAAGCCTAAGACATGTACGAAGAGCTTCATCTCTAACTGCCGCAAGCTCTTGCTGATAGCCACGCGCTTTCTTCTCGGAAATCATCACACGCGCCGCCGCCTCCCTCGCCGTGTTCAATATTGTATCGGCGTAAGCCTTCTTCAAGGCGGTTAATTTCTGCTACCCGGAAAACAAAAGACGAACACAATTCATAGCAAACCCAGAAAAGCAAAACGAAAAACAAAACCCATCGCCGATACATCAATCCAGATCAATATACGAAACAATAAACGAAATCAGAGAGAAGAATCATTCGTTAAAAAGAAAAAGAGAAAAAAACTATTTTTATTTTATAATTTCAATTCGGAACGTAAAGATGAAAACGGCGGACATGTAGGGATTAAAAATGCATTTTTACCTCTGGGTCGGCCATTAGGGCAGAGAATGCGTTTACGAGGAGTCGAATTTTTATTTTTTTCCGACCGAAGTCGCGAAGAAGAAAAATGCGAACTTGAGAAAAAAAAAAAAAGAGGTGGTTTGGTTTTTGTTTTTTCCTTTTGCCTTTTGCATAGAAAAAATTTGTCAGTTAGGAACGGAAAGAGCTGCAATTACAGTACTACCCCTGACCTTCACTCTTCATTATTTTTCATCCTTTGCTTCACATAAAGATAAAATGACGGTGCGGTTTCCCGGTTTTATACACTTTCATCACAATTAACATTAATTTTAGTCGTTATATTCATAACATTGATATGGTGTTCGAACTAAAATTCATATCTAGGTTGAGATGAATCTCCAATGTATTTTTCTATTTTTTTACTCTAAAATAGAGGAACTCTATTATAGAATTGTGTTTTACTCCAATATATTTTTTTATTTTTTATTTTAAAAAGAAATATTCTGAAGCATATTTTATTTAATATTTACAAATAATAATTTTATTTCTAGAAACTACAATTCAACCCCACTTATTTTATTCATTCAAAATTTTCCACAAATATAATTATATTATTTAAATAAATATATTTAATTAAACTAACCTTTTCTATTTGGATCTCTGGAGGTGGAGTTTCTCTTTAAAGTTCAATTGGTGCATCGAGATCTCGCTCATCCTCGATGATCATATTATCTAAAATTATGCATGTAGTCATTATGTCATGTAACACACTTTTTTCCAAAAACGTACCGGTCATTTCACAATAGCAAAACAAGATAGGAGAACTCTGAATGCACGTTCTACATCTTTCCTGCATGCTTCTTGTTGTGTAACAATATATTTTTTCTTTTGATCCCTTGGTTTGTGAAGACTTTGCACTATGGTGGACCATTTTGGATATATACCATCAGCCAAATAATAACTCATATTATATTATTTTCCTAGAATAGTATAATGAACGGGGGGAGCGATACCTTGAGCGAGGTTAGAGAAAAGATGGGAAGACTCCAACACACACACACATATATATATATATCATTGTTAGTGTCTGGGATTCCAAAGTATGCATGCCATATCCAAAGATCATAATCTGCCACTACTTCAAGGATTATTGTAGGTGATCCACTATGACTTGCATATTATTCATCCCAAGCGTTAGAATAATTTTTCCACTTCCAATGCATGCAATCTAAGCTACCAAGCATTCCGGGAAAGCCTCTTTTTCAGCAATGCAAAGAAGTCTGGCAAGATCATTAGGTGTTGGTGACCTTAGCTATTGCTCTGAGAATATCTCAACTATGGCTCGGCAAATTTTTTTCATGCTTCTGATTGCTGTTGATTCGTCTATTTTTATGTACTTGTATGTGGCATCTGCAGGAAGACCATATGCAAGCATCCAAAATATGACAGTTACTTTTTGAAAGGACGATAATCCGAGTCTATCCATTGTATCTCTTCGTTGTGTGAAATATTTGTCGTGACTTTCAACTACATTAATAATACGAAGGAATAAGAATCGAGACATACAATATCTTCTGCGAAACATAGCGTCATTGTAGACTAGGGTCTCTGAGAAGTAATCATGAAACAGTCTGTGATGCGCACTTTCTCGATCGCGGTAGATGAAAGAACGTCCGGGAGCTGAGCCGCCATGGATCATCTGGTTTTCCTGTTGACTTCGAAGATATTGGAGCAAGACGAAACGTTTCTTCTTCATTATCAAGATCATTGAGAAATTCAATATTTTCATCATCTGAAGAGGATGATGAAACATTTGTGAAACTAAAATTCATTTTGAAATAATAAGTTTGAAGAATGAGAAAATGATATGTATTGGATTGTGATGACCAACAAAAAATGTGGTGGTATTTACAGATATTTGGTGATCAATTTTTGTTCTAATTTCTTTCCTTTTTTATTTTATATGATAAATAGTTCACATATTTTAATACAATTATCGAAAATATTAATATTGGTAAACTAAGTTATGACTAAAATTTCCACCATGCATTGGTTAGTTACTATTGGTAAACTAAGTTAATTTAGATCCAATAATAGGAAATTATCAAAGTTTATGAGAATGGAAAAATGCAACTTGGAGTGAATGTACGAAGAAATCAATCCAATCTCGTGTTCAAACTATTCAAAAAGCGGCAAAGAAGTTGCATGCATGTATCAAATAATTTGAAAATAGATGTCCAAGTGGTGCTACAAATGATGACATTGTGAGTGTAATATATAATTTTTCAAACTTGTTTATATTATCAATATATAATAATATCCATATTTGTGAGTTTGATTACAATATAGTTAAAACAACAAGCAAATTATTGAAACTATAGTTCATTGCTTTAATATTATTTTTCTTTTTGTCAATTTTTATTTTTAATATGCTTAAAACTATGTAAGTAATAACAATATTTCCTTTTTATCTTGTACAGTTTAATCAAGTCATATTAATGTTAAGAGAAGATCCAAAGTTCAAAGGGGGTTGGAAGTTTCAACATATTTGGAATATTATTTAATACTTTGAAAAGTTTCAAGATGGTATCACCCCTATGAGACATGTGCCAGTCCCATCTGGTTTCAATGATGCATCTTAAGAGCTAGAAAATCCTAGTGTTGAATCTCCTACACAAGCATCTCCAGGTTTATCTTCGTTTTCTCTAAACTTAGATGATGACAACGAGATTATTAGTGGAACTCCCTCTTTACGACCAAATGGGATTAAGAAATCCAAAATGAAATAAAAAGTTGTTGATCAAACAAGTGTGGTTATCAACACTTTGGAAGAAGAAAATAATTTTTGGAGTAATTTAAGAAGACAAATGCACAAAGAGAAGATCATTTGGAGATTCAAGATAAAATTTCTGCTTTGAAAGAGCTAAAGAAAGAAAATAAAATGTTGTTTTGTGATTTGAATTTCATCCAAGACCCAAATATTTGTGCATTTATGCAAAACAAGGACGTATTTTGCAAAAGCGGGGTGGACATCAACAAAATCATCAAGCTCCTCCCCCATCTACTTCGTTTGGACAATATTTTACTGATCTTGGTGGAACCAGGACCAATTTACCAGAGTATTAAGTCATTACTACTTATTGCTTATATAAATATAAATAAATTTCTAGCTAATCTTGTTTGATCGAAATCACTATATATCTTGTATCACAACATTGCTAGCTTAAAATTAACAATATTGTATGAAGCATTCAAAATATAGGTGGGAAAAATAGCATTCCTCTAAATATAGAGGAAAAATAGCATTCCAGTATTTTAGAGACATAAATAGAGGTGGGTTGGAGAAGATTTTACTCTAAAATAACAATTAGAGGAAAATTTAAAGGTAGGTTGGAGATGCTATTATCAGTATATATATGTGTTCCAAAAATCGATCGCCACAAGTACGTTAGCTATAATCCAGCCATTTGATAGTTAAAGTTGGGTTTTTTCATTTGGTTAGGCTACTTACAATGGAAATGTTAAATATTGGATTCAACAGTTGAGTCCTTGCAATGAACATGTTGAATAGAAAAAGATGAGGTGGATTGTTGGGGTGTTGAATGATAAAAAAGAAAAAGAAAAAAACAAAAAAGGTTGTCCGTAAAATAGGGAGGAGATGAAGGAGAGAGAAATGACATGGACACATGTTATCTTCTATTGGGTTTGATGATTTTTTAGATTTTATACTATCCCAAAATTTTTAAAACTAAATTAACATCGTTTTCATTATTAAAGAGATTTTTTAATTTGTTAAGATCTTTATTGTTATTTGGATTAAGTTTTTCGTAACAATTAAAGTCATGTGTGTTCTTTAGTTGTGTGGTGTAGTTTTTTTAAAGATCTTGTTGTGTTTATTTTTGTATATTGTAATGCAATTTAAATGTTTTTTATATGTAATTTTTGGGTTTTAAAAAATTTACATTTTTCTATCATTATTTTTGAACAAAATTACTTATGATTTAGTTATTTTAATTTGTTATTAATATATAATTCTAATATGTAAATGGAAATAAAATATAAAATAAGAATAGTGGGGTACAATGTTGAATTTTATTAAACAAATTATTGTAGCGGTATATAAATTGAAAGAGTGTTGAATGATTATGTGGAAGAGAGAGAAAATGATTTGGAAGGTTAAAAAGAAAAAAAAGGGGGTTGAATGTATAAATCATTGTACATAGAGGTTCTAAATCTCATTTGTACCGACGACTATTGAGTTTATTTATTTATAGCTCATCTCTAATGTATTCTTCTATATTTTACTATAAAATAGAACAACTCTATTTTTATATCTGTATTTGTGTATTGGAGGACTTGTTATGTAATTAGAACTGTAATTGGTATAATTTGGTAAATACGTACTAGGTTTAAGCGATTGTTTGTATGAAAGATTTTGCCTCCCTTAATACGTACTAGACTTGTTCATGTTTAAAAGTCGGGATCTAACAACCGAATACAGTTAATTCAGTTAACTCGTCTTTCTAAATAAAACATAAAGCATTTGTCGAATACGAATCCTGCCTGCAAATAACCACGTTCATCTTGGAGTGTCTTGAAATCCGTAAGCTATTTTAAAAATTTCAAGCAGTAAACAACATCGACATTAATCTGGTAAAGTACATATGATTTACATATCATGTGATGCGGATTGTATCATTTAATTGCGGATTATTACGTTCATTTGTTATAGATCGTATAGATTAATGATTGTAAATATGCATATGAAGACCGATTTTACAATCTTCCAACAAGCTAGTATATTTATTAGTCAGAGTACGTATTATATAGGTTAATCAAAGAAAGTATCGTAAATCTTATTAGTCAATATTATCTTGCTGACGCTGTTGCTGTGTGAATGTGGAACTAGTCCCATCTTCTATTGTTGAACATGTTGTGCTCTTTCAAATACCATAAAAACTAGAGCTTATTGGGCTTGTCAAGTGTGAGGTGGAACATATCATTCAATTTCAATATTTTGTAATTTCTTTGAACAAACAATCCTTTCTGATTAAGTCAATCATGTGCTCTCTCATCAACAAGTCTCCTCTAAAATTCTGGTTTATGAAAGTCCCAAACTCATCCAAATTGGCTAGAGCTATAATGCAAAATTAAAGAGAAAAACTTCTCCTTTTTTTAATGGCTTCATAGAAACAACTCTTGTTCTTTCTTTCTTTTGGGCAAATTAATAAAGAAAAAAGAAACTATATCTTTAACTTCATCTTTGTGTGCTACAAAGAAAAGGCAATGGTAGCTTTCAATCCTGACCAACATTTGTGCTTTTCCTTTTCAAGAAAAGAGAGTTTGATTGTTAGTTAAGAGATTTATTTATCTATTTTAAGATGCATGTTGTCCAATCACATCTTTAAACTTGAATGGGTTAATCATGGCACCACTTTTTTTATAGTTAATACCATTTAGCTGTAATTAAAAGTAAAAGCTAAACTAAAACACGTAAATATGATAAACAATAATGTTTACGAAGAGTCATATTTATTCTGTTAAATACAATAACTCAAGACTTATTCAGTACATGACTAGTTTCCTAAATTTGTGTATATTCAGTTAGTTCTTCATATTATTTGAAAGAATGTGGTTAAACTATAGTTTTACGTTCAGCTTAATTATATTAAGATAGTGTTCAGAGATTTTATTCGCATGCACAAACACAACTGTTAAAACACGATTAGTCAATGAAATCATTGGTCATTTGTTTTTAAAGTGATGTGAAATGTGAATCTATCAACTTTGAAACGATAAAATATGATGTTTAGTGTAAAGTTTAAATTCTATCATATAACGATTTGAAACTATCTATAAAAAAAATTTGAGATAAACATTTGATCATATTAACCAGATGATTTTTCTTACATTTTTCTACTCTATCACTATATATGGTCTTTTAAAATGGACAACTTGCAATGGACACTAAAACCTGCAAGACAATTAATTGGAGGACAAACATTAAGAAGAGAAGTGATGGATACATAAGATAATACTGTAAAAGAGATGAGGATATCATGTGCTCCCATTGGCCCCATCAAATATTTGGATGCCACAAACAATTTGGAATATTATTTTCTCTTACTCATTTCGATCATTAAAAGTCACCTTGAAAGAAGGTCAAGCTTTGTTCTATTAATCATGTCAACTATGTCAGAATTCTCACAAGCAAAAAAAAAAAATTGAGTTCTTTTTCAAATCTACCATGCTGTTTATCGCACATCTGAGGTTATCAATACCTGACTGAAATTTTGATAACACGGTTGAGAATGCTCCCCTCCTATGAGCAATGACCTTAATAAATGTGTATCTGATCACCCACGAAGCTCCTCCAAGCTATGCCAAACATTGCATTTAATTCAATTAGGAGGTTGAGCACACCAACCTGGTTTATCTTTTGTGTTTAATGATGGATGATTGTCTTGATTTCGTTGTTCTCTGGTTTGAGCTTCAAACCACGCCGCTGAATCTTCACAGATCTCTGTTCTTATTTACTTGATGTTTTAGAAAAAATATTTGTTTCATTTTAATTGATGTTCTAAGAATTCTAGACAAAATTTAATGTGTTTTTAGTGTTTTTGACTATTTAAATTATGGAGATTGATTTGTGATTGATTAGATTATATTGAAACTTGTAAAAAAACATATTTTATTTAGAAAAAATAATATAATTAATGTTTTCTTGTGTGAAAAACCTAAAACATTAACTATATAAAAATAGAGGGAGTATAACATTTGGAAAACCAACCCACTAAATTGAGCTTCATTTATACTTTTCCAGAGCAGCCATAAAACCCAAAGTCCCAATCTACGTATTTCATCATTAGTGTGATCATTCTTAGTGAGTATGATCACGTAATGCATATTATATTGTAGAGAATGAGCATTGAAATCCGATTCTGGAGAAGGGACATTGGTTAAAGCCCATTTTTGTCTCGAGAAATGGCATGTTAAAAGAATGTGATTAAGAGATTCCTCCTCAGTTCGGCATATAGCTACCATCTCAAATATGTGTGTATTCCTCTCTTCTTAAGATTGATTCCTACAAGGATAGCACCGCTTATAGCTTTCCAGATGAAAGTTTTTATCTTAATTTATGTGAGAAGTGTTAACTTTGTGTTTACGGCTATGGAAGAAAAACATGAGTACTGGTGTAATCAATCTCTTTCTTGATTATATGTTTAAATGTTAGACTCGGTCGAAGACTTATACAACACGAGACAAGACGATTACAAGACACAGCTCTTTGTGTAAAGACACAACTTACAAACGAATAAACATAACTTTTAGTTTAGTAACTAACTTATACATGTGTATTAATACTTTATCTTATACAAATGTGATTATATTTCAACACTCCCTCTTAATGACATTTCCGTTTTACTCCAAGCATTCTTCTAAGATTTTCAAACCTTTGAAACACTTACTCCTTTCGTGAGTATGTCCGCGAGTTGATCTTCTCTTTTGCAATACTCTAGCTTGATGATTCTTTTTTTCTCGACTTCACGTACGAAGTGGTACTTGATCTTTATGTGTTTTGTTCTTCTATGTTGCACTGAATTTCTTCCAATTGCAATGGCTGACTCGCTGTCACATAAGATGGGAATGCTTTCTTCAAACTTTTGTCCGAAACCTTCGAAGAGCCTTTGTAACCATACAGCTTGGTTCGCTGCTGCACATACGGATGTACTCCGCCTCCACCGTTGATTGGGCCACCATTTGTTGCTTGCTTGAATGCCAACAAAACATAGTCGATCCGAGACAAAACACATAACCTGATGTGCTTTTCTTGTCTTCGATAGAACCTCCCCAATCGCTATCCGAGTAGCCTATCAACCTTGGTGTCTCCACGCTTGTAAATAGAACTCCATAATTTGATGTTCCTTTCACGTATCTTAACACCCTTTTTGCTTCTTGATAATACTTCTCAAGTGGGATGACATGTATCTTGAGAGATACGAACTTGCATACATTACATCTGGTCTTGATGCACATAAGATTAAAAGCCATCCAACAATAGTTCTATACTTGGTCGGATCTCCATACTCCTTTTCATCTTCTTTTCTTTTTCTTTGTGGTGTAAGTGGTGTGCTTACGCTCTTGCTTTCTCATTTTCTAAACTTAGAGATAAGTTTGTTTGCATACTTTTCTTGTGAAAGAAATATGCCGCGATCATCTTGGATTGCTTCCAAACCGAGAAAGTAACTTAGTAACCCAAGATCTATCATCTCAAACTCGTTCTTCATGTCGTCCTTAAAAGTATTTGTGAGATGAATGTTACTCCTTGTGATGATGATGTCGTCAACGTATACACTCAATATCAACACCTCTCCTCCTTGCTTCATAATATACAAAGCCACATCATTCATACTTCTCTCAAAGCCGTTCTGAAGAAAGTATGAATCGATTCTTCCATACCAAGCCCGAGGGGCTTGTTTGAGGCCGTATAAGGCTTTGTGTAGCCTTAACACCTTCTCTTCCATTCCTTTAGTCACAAAACCAGGCAGTTGTGTGACATGAACCTCTTCTTTAATTTGGTATAGCCTCCACTCCATTTGAGCTGCATATGCACATATGGCTCTTATCGTATCATGTCTTGAGACTGGGAAATTGTCTCAAGATAATCAATTCCATATTCTTGAGAAAAACCTCTTGCTACTAACCTTGCCTTGTGTTTGATTTGATTTCCGTTTGTATCCGTTTTGATCTTGTAGATCCACTTAACGCTTATCACATTCTTCTTCTTCGGCTTGGTTACGAGTTCCCATGTTTTGTTTCTCTCAATTATCTCTATTTCTTCACTCATGACCTTTCTCCATTCTTTGCTTCTACAACGCTTCATCGTAAGTTTGTGGTTCCTCATGTGTGATAAGACACACTTCAATTGTTTGAGCCATTTCTTCAAACTCTACTCTTGGTGCCTCTTCCATGATCTCACTCATGGATCTAAAATTCTTTGGCGGTTCAGACGTTTCTCCTTCTTCATCGTAATCTTGGTTACCATGTGAATTGAGAATATGACTAAAGATGCTTACGGTTTGATGTTTGGTGGTTGATTGTCGTCCATGGATAAGATAATGATCTTCTTAATTTCTTCTTGCTTATCCCAATCCCACTTCTTGCTTTCTTCAAACTCCACATCTCTTGATACTTCGATCTTCTCATTCTATAAGATAAGAACTTGATAACGATTAGATTGATTGCTATTGCCAATGAGAATTCCCTGCTTTGCCTTAACGTCTAGCTTTCTTCTCTTTCGATCCGGAATATGCACATAGCATATAGCATATGCTTCTAAACATCTTCAAATGTGACACATTTGGTTTGTGTCCACACCATTATTCTATCGGTGCCATAACTTGAGTGGTAATCCTTGCTCCATAAGCATCGTTCTCTCCATCTCCACCAATGATCTATTCTTCTGTTCTGCTGCATCGTTTTGTTGGGGTGAATAAGACAAAATGACTTGCCTATTGATTCCTTATTCTTCACAAAACTTGTTGAATTCTTGTGAAACAAATTCACCACCTCCATCAGATCTCAATGTCTTAATGAGACAATCAAATTGCTTCTCCACCATCGCCTTAAACTTTTTGAACACCATAAAAGTCTCCGACTTTTTCTTTATGAAGTATACCCAACACAAATGAGTATAATCATCTAGGAACAAAACAAAATAATGAATCCCATCAAGCGATTGATGCTGCATCGGTCAGCATACATTCGCGTGCACAATCTCAAGTTTTTTTTGAGTCTTTGTTTGAGATTATCTCGGAAAGCTTTTGCGAGATTTCTTCCCAAGGTTTCACGCCTCACATACTTCCTTCTTGACTTGAAACTTTGGTAATCCTTTTACCAAATCTTTATCTTGCATTTGGTGCAAGCGACCATTGCCTACATGGCCGAGTCTCTTGTGCCACGTCTTCATCTCTTCTTGCTTGCTTGCCTTCATATCTTCTTCTTAGGCAAAACTCATCTTGATCCTGAAACTTTTGTGAGTCATGGGAATCTCAATAATTTTCTTGCAATGATGCATCTTTGTCTTGGACACATACTCGATATCCACTTGAAATTATTTGAGGAACGCTCAACAAATTCTTCTCCAAGCCAAGAACCAAAAAGACATTTCTTATTGTCTTCTTGACACAACTCATCATGATGGTGATATCTCCTTTACCTGCCGTCATAACTATGCTTCTGTTTCCGACATTGATTAGCACCTTGATACTTCTATCAATTTTGGAGAAGTATCTCTCTTGGTTGGTCATATGGCTAGTGCATCCACTGTCTGCCAACCATATATCTTCTCTTAATGTTGTTGTCGATTCTTCACTCGCACTAAACAACATATGATTTTCATCCGAGTCTTCTTCTTCGAGACCTACATGCGCTCTTTCCTTTTTCTTTTAGTAACACGCATTTGATAAATGGCCAATCTTACCACAATTGTAACACTCCTTGTTACTCTTTTTACTTTTTCCATGATCGTTTTTCTTTGGTTTATTCCAACACTCACTTTCGGTGTGGTTGCTTCTCTTGCAAAACTCACACCACTTCTTGCCATGATTCCCAGGGCCTTTGGTGTTGTCTCATTTGAAACCCGAAACTCTATGTTTTGAGAGAGCATTGAATGCTCCTTCATTGTTGCTCTCTTTTCTTATATACAGCCTTGCTTCATGAGCCTTCAAAATACCGATTAGCTCTGTCATCGTTATTGAAGTCAAGTCGCGAGTTTGCTCCAAAACACTAACGATGCTATCAAACTTGGCCGGAAGAGAGATGAGTATCTTTTGTATGAGTTGGACGTTGGTTTTATTTTCACCATGATAAGTTAAATTATTTTCCAAAACGATTAACTTATCGGTGAACGTCTTTATGTCTTCATGATCATATACTTCTTCAGATTTTTGTACTCCTTACGTAACGCTTGAAGTTTCATCAGACAAACTTGAGGAGAACCTTTGTACTCAGCCTTCAATGCATCCCATGTTTCCTTTGATGTTGTTGGTGCCGCAATTCGTGAGAAAATTTGATCTGTCATGGCAGTTTGCAAAATTTGCAAAGCTGACGTATCATTCGTCATCGCTTTTTCTCTAAGCAATTTTGTTCTGGCGGTTTCCGGGGTCTCTTGTACTTGCACCCGTTCGGCCGGCACGCCTTGTTCAACCACAAACCATAATTTTTTGGTCTTGAGAATGGTTGTCATCTTGATGCTCCAGAAGTCGTACTTCTCCCCATCAAAGATAGGGATCACTTGATGTGAAGAGTCTTGCATCGTCTCGACTTCGCGAGTAACTTACGCGTCTCCTTGTTGCTTATTGCTTGTGTGAACTTGTCCTTTCTCTCTTTGTCCTCTCAATCGTAAAGCCCTGATACCATGTTAACTTTGTGTTTACGGTTATGGAAGAAAAGCAGAGTATTGTTATAATCAGTATCTTTATTGATTATATGTTTAAATGTTGGACTCGGTCTAAGACTTATAAAACACGAGACGAGACGATTACAAGACATGAATCTTTGTGTAAAGACACAACTTACATACAAACAAAAATGACTTTTACTTTAGTAACTAATTTATACATGTGTAACTAACTTATGTATTAATACTTTATCTTATACAAATCTGATTATAGTTCAACAAGAAGAGTCCACACCATGTCTTTATGGTAATTAAGGAGGTAGATTGAGCTGCCAAATCAATCTTTCTGCTCTTCTTAACCTGAGGTGCTAATCAATAGCCACTTTTTATTGTGTACTTACCTTGTCTCGTGTATTTCCATGTGCAGGATTTTGGAGTGTTATGTGCTGGATTTAGCAGTCAGTTTCACTTAAAATCCTCTATTTTGAACAATCTTTTGATTTTGTGATGTACCAGTCACTACTCTCAGGTTATAATTGATCACTAATCCGAAGTTCCAGATCGATGAATATGTCCTTCAATAGTGGTGGTCTCATATTCCCATCTTCAATCCAGTTATCTTTCTACACCTTAACTGAGACACCATGACCTATCATCTGTTTGAGCCCTTTTTGAAGAAGACTTTTTCCATGTTGAATGATTCTCCATGCAAAAGAGGGACTTGTACTGATATCTGATTGCATAAAAGTAGAATTTGGGAAGTTATACTTCGTAAGAATCTGGAAAAGAGACTATTGGGATCTTGGAATAATCTCCATGCTTGTTTCGCTAACAAAACTTGGTTGAAATGCTTAACCTTCTTTAATTTTTAGGCAGGCATGACTTGTTCTAGGTAATCTAATGCATCGTTGTTTTGACAGCCATGAAGTTCAACTAGAATGATGAGATAGCTTTTGTCAATGTTTATAGGTGGATTTTGGTAACTTAAAGCACGTCACTGCGTAAACAAGAAGTGCCAAGGCAACTAATATGATCAGTAGTTCCTTACCAGCTTAAGAGAGGAACCTAGGGTACCAACCATACAGCCGATATGAAAGCATTTCATGGATAAAATCCAGCATCTTCTTCTTAGACACACTGAAACACTCATGTAAACCCAAATAGGTGCATGATCCTCCCTCTTTTCAATTCCAAACATACTTTTTATGACTTTTCTACTGTTATGGCCTACCTTTGATCCAAAAGGGATCGATGACTTGTTCAAACTGATAACCTTGTCAGTCATGGATCTATAAAGTGACAAAATGTTCTTCAGCATATTGCATATTGGTCTTCATTCGCTTTGCACATGAACATGAAATCATCTACGAAGAGTAGGTGATGAATTAAAGGTCCTCCGGGATGGAATTGAATAACCTCTAAAAGATCCATATATGCTGCTATGTTCATCAATTGCGTAAGACCTTTAACACAAATTATAAACAGAATTGGCGACAAGGGGTCACATTGTCGCAATCCCGTTGGAGTCACAATCCCATGAGGAGTCCCATTGATTAAGACTGTGTAGATTACAAAAGAAACGCAAAAGACTATCAAAGATACCCATACGAGACTGAAGCCTAGAACTAACATCAATCCCTCCAAATATGACCACTTTATCTTGTCAAAAGCCTTTGACATATCCGATTTAAGTGCCATGAAATCCTTGGATGTGGCAGGATTTGTTTCGAGAGCATGGACTGTTTCATGTAATATAATGATGTTATCACTAATTAGCCTCTCTGCAATGAAGGCCAACTAGTTATGTGACACTATATCCCCTAGTAGTGGCTTTAATCTAGCAACCATGATTTTAGATATTGTTTTGTACATAACAAACCACATGTTTATAGGCCTGAGATTTACCATTCTAAAAGCATTGTAAACCTTGGAAATAAGACAGTTGAGTGTAGTTCCATTGATTGTGAAATCGACCTATCATAAAGAAATCTATAACTTCCAAGGAAAGATTATAACCAATGACATTGATTAAATTTACTATGTCCCAAATAACCTATTGTACCCTCATCATTGTAAGAACATAAAAATTGTCAATTGAGTGGGCAAGCAACTAACAATTAAGATACAATTAATTCATCTAATCCAAGCCAATAAGAGCAAATTGTATCCAGCAATTTAAATAGGATATGAGAGTTTCTTTTTAAACGCTCTATCATTACCTATCATAATAAGTTACACTTTAGATAACGGTTTTCAGAGATGTTATCGTATAATCGTATACCATAACGCACTTTGGTATGCAATTATAAATTATATCATAATATTTGTTTTGTGTTATTAATAACAATATATTCTTGTTGATTTTAAATAAAATTTAAATTTTATTTTTCAATTTTCGAATTTTAAATTCCAAAATCTCCAATTTTAATATACAAAAGCAATATCAATAATAGTAATAATTTACAAAGACATGTCTTATCATACTAAATATCATAAGTCGTTCTACCTCATATCATAAACAAAAATGTATTCAACAATAGTCTAAGTAGAGATTTCGATGCCGTGAGATCTTGAAAGAAGCACCTGCATCTCCATATATACATAATACATATGGTGTTGTCATCAAGAGCAAATTTCCTGCCAATGTGTCACCTAAAGGGTTAGCCACGTATAATTATAATTGAATGCCAATAACACCATAATAGCGACATAAAGTTAGAGCACCAGCTTATGCAATAAGTTTCTTTGTTGTAACTGAATCTTAGAACCAAAACAGAAAACAAATACAAAAACCTTGTATCTCTAAAAGAAGTATGCTCTCTCAGTGTAATGCATGATCTATATCTTCCCTGAAATAAAGGCTTGTCGTGCATACGTTTTAGTAATTACATTTCTGAAAACAAAGTCAAGAATTAATAACTACCATCGAAATAAAACAAATCCAGCCAACAATAAAACTTTAGTCGGTCTCACTCCTCAATAACACATAAGGAGGCTTTCTGCGACATCAAAAACACTTAAATCCTAACCAAATCTAAGTGGGAATTGCTAAAGATCACTACTCCTCCCTACGAAACATGATTAAGCAATACCAAAACTAAGCTCCCAATTTTATTTTTCATTCTATGTTTTTAATGGCAACTTATAAAGTTTGGACATTAAAATAGTTGAGCCTTTGAATGATGTGAGTGTTAAACTGTGCAAAATAAGGGTTCCATGAATATTATCACCGTGCAAAAATAGGGTCACCGGAATATTATCACCGTGCAAAAATAGGGTCACCGGAAATCACATATTTTCATAAGAAGTCGAGAGAAGAAGTTTTGGTGATGTGCAAAATTAGGGTCACTTACGGTGATGTGCAAGATTAGGGTCATCCTCCTCATCACCGTTGGAGCTTATGGATAAGATGACATGTGGAGAATAAGTTAGTCAATAAGACTCTTATTTTGTCTCATATAGAACTAGGGTTTTCTTTCCTTGTCTATATATAGGTTGTATTCACATATTTGTAAAGTGTTAAGAGATAATAAAATCTCTCTCTTCAGCTACCATTCTCTCATCTCTCTCAATTTCAGATCTGAAACTCATTCGCTTCTCCATTTCTCTCTAAATCTCTACAATCTCTCTTTCTTTGCTAAATCTTACATGGTATCAGAGCAAGGTTCCTTCTTGGCAAGTTTTTAGACTCATTAATCTCCCCATTTCACCCAGATCTCGTCCTCTTTCTCCCAAAAGTTCTGGTTTTTTTTTTCTTTCTCTTGTTTGCTCAGATCTGATGGAGAACTACAAGCCTCTTTCTGTTCATGTTACTCTTAAGGGAATTAACTATTTGCTGTGGTCTACGACTGTTAAATCTCTCTTGACTCACA